>RXON01003373.1:0-65545 GCA_009667805.1 Leptobrachium leishanense
GGGGCGATCAGAACGCAAAAGGGGGCGATCAGAACGCAAAAGCGGGGCGAACAGAACGCAAAACCGGGGCGATCAGAACGCAAAAGCGGGGCGATCAGAACTCAAAACCGGGGCGATTAGAACGCAAAACCGGGGCAATCTCTGCCTCCGGCGCCCACAGGGTCCGGCTCTTAAAGAGGGTCCGAGGCCGAGAGTCCCCAAACCACCAACACATCAAGCGAGGGCGCAACCCCATCACATCTAAACACAACTAAGGAGGGCTGGACGCAACCCCTACATCCCTAAACACAACTAAGGAGGGCTGGACGCAACCCCTACACCCCTAACACAACTAAGGAGGGCTGGGTGCAACCCCTAAACACAACTAAGGAGGGCTGGACGCAACCCCTACACCCCTAAACACAACTAAGGAGGGCTGGACGCAACCCCTACGCCGCTAAACACAACAAGGGGTGGCATAACCCCATCAACCCTAAACACAACAAGGGGTGGCATAACCCCATCAACCCTAAACACAACAAGGGGTGGCATAACCCCATCAACCCTAAACACAACAAGCATGGGGGGGGCAGCCACTAGACACATCAAAAAAGGCTGAACACGGGGGGCGTGGCTAGCTGTGTTAGCGAGTGGACGCATGTTGCAGAGCTCCTGCTTAATTACCGACTTTTCGCTATTTTTTCCACTCGTATTGCTTCAGGATTGCTCCCCCCTGTTACCGGACTGCCTAGTAAGCCCGGGTGGACATTTCTGTGCACCCGGTGGGGAAATCTTTGACACGGAGAGTTGGGGCCTATACTTCGGGCCTATTTTACCTGACCTTACCAGAAGCGATTGTGGGATTTGGTGGTGTTTTCCGGTGTCTTTCTGCTGCTCACATGGGTAAGAAAATACCCCACCGCCCTCACCGGACTGGTGGCCCTGGCCAAAAGGGACATAAGGGAATCGATGGCTGGAGGACCTGTCTTCCGGAAGGCACCGGCCTCCCTTTCTTTCCCGTCCGGCTATGACTCCATGGGGGACGAGGACCCCTCCTGGCCCACGGGAGATGGATTGGGCATGTCCTGGCTTACACCGCCATCTCAGTCACTGGGATCGCTCCCTCCTACCCGCCAAAAAGAGAGCGCAAAAAAAACGGAAGGCCGCGTTGGCGGCGTCTTCGAAGGTCTTGGCGGCCCAGCATGATTCCTCAGACGGAGACTCGGCAGAAGAGCAGCTACTCTCCGCCGCATGTAGCGAGACCTCGATGGGTGACGGCTCCGCCACAGGGACCCGGAACCGGGAACATTGGTGGGACCTCCTGGACCTGGCAGTGTTACTCAGATTGCGGAGGAGGATGACGATCTCCCCTCTACGAAGGGGACCTCCGTCGGATTCTGGAGGAAATAAGAGGCATGTGGGACCGACCGGAGGTGGCGGCAGTACGAGCGGAGATGGAGGTGCTCGAGCGCAAGTAACGGAGGTGAGAGGGAAGACTGATGGGGTAGCTCAGGAGCAGTCTCACCTTTCTGACCAGCTAACCGTCCTCCGCTCCCAGGTGGAAACCCTAACTCGTTCGGTGGAAACTTTGGAGTCTCGTCACCGACGCCGAAACGTCCGGGTCAGAGGCATCCAACCTCAGTATTAGCTAATGACTTGCTGCCCTACGTGGAACGACTGGCGCTTCAGGTCTCAGGTCTGCCCTCTATGACACCCGAGCTAGTTGGAGCGGCGTTTAGGGTCCGGAAGGCGGCGGCAGCGCCCAGAGGGGTTCCTGGGGACATGGTGGTTGTTTTCCGAGACGTTGCCCTGAAGGCGAAGCTTATGTCTTCCCCGGTGCCCGAGATCCCGTGCTATTTGAAGGGAACAACTTTAGCATTATACCACGACCTGCCGTTTTTGACCTTGATGGCCCGCCGGAGGTTCCGTGACGTGACGACTGTTCTCCGCAGTAAGGGGATTCGGTATCGCTGGGGCCTGGCAGGCTCTTTAGTGGTGACCCACAATAATATGCCGTATACGGTTACTGATCCCGAATCAGCCTGGGCTGACCTCGCGGCTGCGGGCGTCTCACTAAGCCATCAGAAGCCCGGCCGGGTTGAGACATGTCACTACCTTTATTTTTTACGCTCTGGACAATCCTTGTCTTAAGTGCTTTTCAATGTTTGGACAGTTCCTCCACATGTTGTCCTTTCCCCTTATTTTATATTTGACATGGACTCTTGGCTTGTTTTTGCTGTTGTCTCCCCGTGCATCTGGAGTTACGGATTAACCTTACTATATACCCTTCATGCTTACGTTTTGGGGCCACGGATGTGAGGAGTTCCCCCCATCTTACTCACTCCCTCCTGTCCCCCCCCACACACCCTCTAACCCTCCCCCTTCCTTTTTTATTTTTATCTCGCTTCAGGTATTTTTGTTTTCTGAGTGGTCCAGATTCCTCTCTTTTGCCATCTTGTACCTAGTTACCACACGTGATATTGCTTTGTATTTGGTTACTTGTTTTGCAGGCCCAGTGGGGTCGTATCCTCGTTTGAGTACGTGAGACTGTTTTATAATTCTATAAATAAAGAATTACAAAAAAAAAAAAAAAAAAAAAAAAGGCTGAACACAAGCCCTACACCCCTAAACATAACAAAGGAGGGCTGAACACAACCCCTACACACATCAAGGGGAGCACAACCCTAAACACAAAAAAGGAGGGCTAAGCATAACCCCTGCACACATCAAGCATGGCGGGGGAGCAAACCTTACACCCCTAAACATAACAAAGGAAGGCTGGACATAACCCCATCGCCCCTAAACACATCAATCATGGGGGGACAGCCCCTACACACATCAAGAAGGGCTGGGTGCAACCCCTAAACACATCAAGAATGGGAACACAACCCACACACCTCTAAACACATAAGCGGGGCACAACCCCAACCCCTAAACATACCATGAACGTGTTGAGGGCACATGCAAAAAAATGGGGTTGTAAATAAAATAAAAATACAACCACCTACATCAGTAAACGTAACATACACAAGAGGTAATCCCAGATATTAACCCCTTCCTTTCCAGGACTCACACAGATTCCATCCAGGACAATAACCCTCCCCTCTTCCGCATTTCTACAAACAAAAAGGGATGGAGGGGTGACTGCATTAGTTGGGGGGGGGGCTTTTCCCCAAATTTACACCCAGGACCGTTTCCACTCAACAAAAGGGCAGCTTTTTCCAAGACCAAAATAACTGACATTTCTTGAATCTATCAAGAAGCCTAAACTTCCGACGCACCCTGTGTGCCCCCCCCCCCACCATGGAGGGTATTTCCTCTGCTCTGGGCATGCCAAAACAGACAGGCACAGCGGAGGGGCACAAAGTGCCCGTGAGGCCAAAGTTGTACCCTTTATCTTGGCATTGGAGGAAATGTAAATCAGGCTTTGGCACTAAAAAACCACCGAAAACCCAAACAGGATGAGATTTCTCCATCGAGTCACGTCATTGGAGTTTATTCCTAATACCAAGTGTCCAGATATAAACAGAGGTGCCAAGTGACCCTATGAAAGAATGCCAGTCCCTATCCTGGGCAGACATACCCTCTGCCAGCCTTCCTGTCCTAATAGAGATATAAAAAACAAAAATGTATCCCATTCCCGAACAGGAGACAAAGAAATTCAAGGAACACCTTATTTAATGCTGGCGACAAAGAAATCCAAGGAACACGTTATTTAATGCTGGCGACAAAGTAATCCAAGGAACACGTTATTTAATGCTGGCGACAAAGAAATCCAAGGAACACCTTATTTAATGCTGGCGACAAAGAAATTCAAGGAACACGTTATTTAATGCTGGCGACAAAGTAATCCAAGGGACACGTTATTTAATGCTGGCGACAAAGAAATCCAAGGAACACCTTATTTAATGCTGGCGACAAAGTAATCCAAGGAACACGTTATTTAATGCTGGCGACAAAGAAATCCAAGGAACACCTTATTTAATGCTGGCGACAAAGTAATCCAAGGAACACGTTATTTAATGCTGGCGACAAAGAAATTCAAGGAACACCTTATTTAATGCTGGCGACAAAGAAATTCAAGGAACACGTTATTTAATGCTGGCGACAAAGAAATTCAAGGAACACGTTATTTAATGCTGGCGACAAAGTAATCCAAGGAACACGTTATTTAATGCTGGCGACAAAGAAATTCAAGGAACACCTTATTTAATGCTGGCGACAAAGAAATCCAAGGAACACGTTATTTAATGCTGGCGACAAAGAAATCCAAGGAACACGTTATTTAATGCTGGCGACAAAGAAATCCAAGGAACACGTTATTTAATGCTGGCGACAAAGAAATCCAAGGAACACGTTATTTAATGCTGGCGACAAAGAAATCCAAGGAACACGTTATTTAATGCTGGCGACAAAGAAATTCAAGGAACACGTTATTTAATGCTGGCGACAAATTTCTATAGATTTGAACGGAATTATTAAAATGATATGATGTCACAAACTGCGCAAATAACGGAGTAAATAAGATATTTTATTCTTTTTGTAAATGGTCTGATTGGGAATAGCTTAATCCACTGATGGTGAACGTTGGCACCCAGGAGGTTTTGAAACTACATGTCCCATGATGCTCCTCCAGCCTTGACGCTGCTTAGGCATCATGGAAAACGTAGTTCAGAAACATCTGGAGTGCCAAGGTAGCCTGGTTTCTGCCCCCCCCCCCCCTGCAGTGACATTCCTAAATGCCCAGGGGCCCTCCTTGGCATATTAAGATGCCAGGCAGGGTGTGCGTCATACCAGCTCGGGTCGAGCTTTCAGGACGTGATTGGGTTCACTCGGTTATACAGAAAATCCAAAAAGACCAAGCACCACATAGAGAGTTATTCACTAAGCTGTGAATTTGCCACCGAACGATGAACTTCACCGTATCTGCAATTTGTGGGCAATTTGCAACGCTGTCAGTTTGCCGAATACAGGCGTTTTGACGGCGAAATAGGCTAGGGACAGATGAGCGCATTTTCTGCGGCCACCGTCAAAATGTACGTCGATGCGTGCGCACGCATTTTTTCACGGAATACGCTTAAGTGGTCAGACGATGCGCAATTCTGGACGTATTTCATGACGATGGGGTGAAAAGAAGTCTAGGGAAATCCGGCTGTTTGAACGTTATGTTGGCCGCACACTAGCAGCGTCTGACATCTCCTAATCACGCACACACGCTGCTATGCGGCCGCAGCGCACTCTGTACGTCAGTACCAGCGGTTTAACGTTCTCGAAAAAATGCGTTCATTTTCCACTTGCGTTGCGCGGCCGGACTTTTGTGCGACCGTACTTCGTATATTGGCTGTCATTGCCTGTCATCTGCTGCTAGTGCGGCCGTGATTATGTGCGCCAGAACGCGCGTTCGCACTGCCTCAGTCTGACCCTAGCCATACGGTGCACTTCGCCAGCGCCAAAATTGTCCTATAGAGAACTATTGATTGGTCTGTTCACAAATGACAAATTGCGCCAAGATTGCAGCAAAAGGACAGGTTTTCAGCGGGTTAATTAAATCCAATAGGATTTAATGTAATAAATGGATTTTTTTTTTAAAATAAATAAAACATAATTTTTTTGCAAAATTATAAAAAACATTTTTTTTTTAACAAAAACTTTGTTTTCTGAAAGCCCTTTTTATTATTATTTTTTTTTTTTTTAAAGGATCCTTTTTATTATTTTAGATACATTTTTGTCGATTTTGGCTATTTTTTTTTTTCTCTTCGGTTCGGTGGAATTCACCGTGCCCAATTCGGTGCTTTTCAGAAACTTTCCCTAACTGCTTTGGCAATTCCATTTTCGGCGCGATACGTTATTTTCACCAAAATGGCCAAATTGTGGCAAAATGCACCAAACTTGTCGGTCGGTGCACAGTGAATAATCCTCATGGTAAAGCGTGGCTGCCGGTGGATACATTGTGTCACGAGAACAAAGTAATTCAATGCCGTTAAAATGATCAAATCCGCTATGGCGGAAATTAAAATGATTATATAGGATTAAAATCTCCTGCCGGACTCTCGTCGCGCGGCGCGGCCTGAGGGGTAATATTTGTGGTTATTGCCATGAATAGCATTTCGTTGATGCGATGATCGGAGGGGGAGGTAAGAGGTTAAAAAGACTGAACTCCAAAAACTCTTCAATCCTTAACTCAAAATAATTCATTAAAAGCGTTTTTGGAGTCGCGCCAGCCGCCACTCCAAGGGGTTTCTCACTCAGATCCTTGACCTTCTCAATGACCTTCACAAAGTAGTCCATATACCTGTACCCTCCTCCTCCCGCTGGCGAAGACAGACACCTGCCCGCAGGAAGGAGGGTGACCTTTCCAAGGTGTCCTGCATGTTAGGTGGGGCCGGCCCCGGCTCCTGAAGGGGCCCCTGAGGCTCCTTATTTTACAAGTGTTTGCTTTTCTCAGGAGGAAGGTCCTTCAGTGGGCCGTGAGGAGAAGACAATGTGCGGCCGGAGCCCACCTCGCTGGCGAGGAGAATGCAGCAGATGAAAGACATGGGCGAGGGAGGGAATGCGCAGGGGGTGGAGGGTGGGGGAGCAGGTGGGGGGGGTGAGGACTTCAAGGTCCCGTCTTGATGAAGAATGAACTTTTCCCACATAAAAGAATGTAATAAGTGCGGATTGTGCAAACGGCCTCCTCCTTATCGCAGAAGCAAGAAGGGCAGCGCTGGGGCCCCCGACTAGGTATCAGAGATAGTTATGGGGTGTCCTGGGGGCGCGTTATGGGGTGTCCTGGGGGCGCGTTATGGGGTGTCCTGGGGGCGCGTTATGGGGTGTCCTGGGGGTGTGGAGGAAGGAGAATTAAAATCACTCAACCCTGATATAGAAAACAATACGAGTAATGCAACTGGTGGAAGAAAGGGATTTATTAGCATCAATGACCAGTGTGTCAACAGCATGGGGCTTCTGGGCGCCCGAGAGGCTCTGAGTCCCCGGCTACCTTGGAGCTAGGAGTCACTAGTCCTGGGCAACCAGGAGCCCCGGGCCCCTGGAAGCCACCAGCCCCGGGCACCTGGGAGCCACCAGCCCCGGGCACCTGGGAGCCACCAGCCCCGGGCACCTGGGAGCCACCAGCCCCGGGCACCTGGGAGCCACCAGCCCCGGGCACCTGGGAGCCACCAGGAGCCACCAGGAGCCTCCAGCCCTGGGCGCCACCAGCACCTAGGACCCACCAGCCCCAGGCACCTGGGAGCCACCAGGATCCACCAGCCCCGGGATCCACCAGCCCCGGGGCCCCCGGGAAACACCAGCCCTGGGGCCCCCGGGAAACACCAGCCCTGGGGCCCCCGGGAAACACCAGCCCTGGGCACCGCTCATCTGACAACACTGAAAGAACAAAGCCTGGTCCCTGATAAAATGACCCTAAAATCCAGGAGCGTTTGGTTCCAGAGCTGGGCCGGCTGGGGGACAGAACGCTGCGCACTTTTCCAGTGAGCGCGGCCGCAGGAGGCCCATTCCTCATTCCAGAGGGGATTGAGCAGAGAGAGACAATCCCCGCACTTTAATTATCCGGCCCCGCATCCCTCTTCCACGCCTATACCTGCGGGGGCCTTTCATCCCCCGCGCAGACCGGAACGCGGCTTTAATCCGGTGGAAGCGCCATAGGCACGAACATGACAGGACACGGGCAGCGGGGCTTAGAAAGGGGTATTGTCCCGACGCTCGCAGCGTAACGAGGCACCCGGCGGAGGCCTCTGAAGGGCGAGCGCTGCGCAGACAGCGGCGGCGACACATTAAAGCGAATCGCTGCCCTTTATTTTTCTTTTGAAAGCCGAACAGCCGATCCGCCGACTGCCTCGTAATGGGAAGCTACAACGAAAAAAAATAAAATAAAAAAAAATAAAAAAAAAAATCAATAAAATAATTAAAAATAAATAAAGTAATAATAATAAAAAGAGAGCCGCTCCAGTCACCCAAGAACTAAGCGTCTGCTAGTTCCAAATATTCAGGATCACCTCCAAACTAAAGCCTAGAAAGAAACACAACTTTGTACAACGCTCGGAACATGTTGGCGCTATGCATCGTAATAATCATAGTTTGGAAGGATTCACATAAAAAAAAAACGGACATTCTGGTTTCTCAGGTTTCTCTAAATCCTGTGTTTTAAAACAAATTTTTTGTAGTTCGGCAAGTCATTTATTATTTCCTGCCTTCGGCGAGTTTTTCCCGTTTAGAAAGAAGTCTGCGGACTTCTACCTCCTGACGTAAACCATCTACGCCAACACCTGCTTCTGCCATGCACCGCTATTCAAGTAGCAGGTACTTTAGCTGGCAAGTCTCACGATCGGGCTTACCACCTCTACAGGAAGGCAGGTTTCCTCCTTCAGAACCCGACGCCTCGGGATTAAATACAGAGAGCGATAATAAACGATAAACAGAGACCATGGGACGATTAACCCATTCTGTACTGAGGTTTAACACGAACTACCCCTCAAGTGGTGTTTATATACACAGAGCGAGGAGCCGCACGGGTCTGACCCATCTCCAGCCGCACAAGGTTGGCAGTGAAGAGGTTAATGATACTTATTTAAGGGGTAGAATTCCTCGAGTTCTTAAAATGTGTCGATTTAATCCCCCGACAGCGTCACGCGAGCCAAGATCCATCGTTATCGTTTAGCCGGGGGATTGATCAGTAAATCTGCCACACCGGGGTAACCGAGGGTATGGAAAGAAAAGACCCTCGTGATGTCACACACCCCCCTCCCTCAAAGCGCTGGGAATATTAACCCTATTGTTGCAAAGTGGACGCGCTTTATTAAACTGGTTTTGGCCATTTATCGCAGATCTAGCGGCTCAGCACCCGGTTCACGGGAGGAAACCCCCCCCCCAATTGTGCAGAGAAGCCCCCCCCCCCCCATCTCCACCTGCAGCTCAGCGAATGAATTTAGGGAGGAGGAAATATCATTGGTAAATACAAACAGGATACCCGACCCCCCCAGCGACCCCGACCCCCCCCCCCCCCGAGACCAGAGATAAACCCATCGTCTGTCGCTGCTCTGTGTCACTGGGTCCACAGGACACGTCCTTTCGTCCGTCAGCTCCAAGCCTGATGCAGAACAGAACATCCCGGGGACCACACGGAGCAGAACAGGGGCCGCGCAGAGCAATCCCAACGAGACGTAGAGCAGAACAGGGGCCACGCAGAGCAATCCCAACGAGACGTAGAGCAGAACAGGGACCACGCAGAGCAATACCAACGAGACGTAGAGCAGAACAGGGGCCACGCAGAGCAATCCCAGGAAGACGTAGAGCAGAACAGGGGCCACGCAGAGCAATCCCAACGAGACGTAGAGCAGAACAGGGGCCACGCAGAGCAATCCCAACGAGACGTAGAGCAGAACAGGGACCACGCAGAGCAATACCAACGAGACGTAGAGCAGAACAGGGGCCACGCAGAGCAATCCCAACGAGACGTAGAGCAGAACAGGGGCCATGCAGAGCAATCCCAGGAAGACGTAGAGCAGAACGGGGCCAAACAGAGCAATCCCAGAGAGACGTAGAGCAGAACAGGGGCCACGCAGAGCAATCCCAAAAAGACGTAGAGCAGAACAGGGGCCACGCAGAGCAATCCCAACGAGACGTAGAGCAAAACAGGGGCCACGCAGAGCAATCCCAACGAGACGTAGAGCAGAACAGGGGCCACGCAGAGCAATCCCAACGAGACGTAGAGCAGAACAGGGGCCATGCAGAGCAATCCCAGCGAGACGTAAAGCAGAACAGAGGCCACGCAGAGCAGGACGGGGCCACACAGAGCAATCCCAACGAGACGTAGAGCAGAACAGGGGCACGCAGAGCAATCCCAACGAGATGTAGAGCAGAACAGGGGCCACGCAGAGCAATCCCAACGAGACGTAGAGCAGAACAGGGGCCACGCAGAGCAATCCCAACGAGACGTAGAGCAGAACAGGGGCCATGCAGAGCAATCCCAGCGAGACGTAGAGAGCAGAACAGGGGCCACGCAGAACAGGGGCCATGCAGAGCAATCCAGCGAGACGTAAAGCAGAACAGAGGCCACGCAGAGCAGGAACGGGGCCACACAGAGCAATCCCAGGGAGACGTAGAGCAGAACAGGGGCCACGCAGAGCAATCCCAACGAGACGTAGAGCAGAACAGGGGCCACGCAGAGCAATCCCAACGAGACGTAGAGCAGAACAGGAGCCATGCAGAACAGGGGCCATGCAGAGCAATCCCAGCGAGACGTAAAGCAGAACAGAGGCCACGCAGAGCAGGACGGGGCCACACAGAGCAATCCCAGGGAGACGTAGAGCAGAACAGGGGCCACGCAGAGCAATCCCAGGGAGACGTAGAGCAGAACAGGGGCCACGCAGAGCAATCCCAACGAGACGTAGAGCAGAACAGGGGCCACGCAGAGCAATCCCAACGAGACGTAGAGCAGAACAGGGGCCACGCAGAGCAATCCCAACGAGACGTAGAGCAGAACAGGGGCCACGCAGAGCAATCCCAGAGAGACGTAGAGCAGAACGGGGCCAAACAGAGCAAACCCCGGAAGACGTAGAGCAGAATAGGGGCCACACAGGTCAATCCCAGCACCATGCTAGGCCTTATATAGCCCATGTCCGGTGGTCCAGGGGCCACGCCAGCCTGTTCCCTGGTTAAGCCGGGGCACATAAATCAGGGTGCGCTGTGTGGCCTTAAAGGACTTGAAAGGTTTAACAAGCAGCAGGTTAAAAAAGAAAAAAAAAGCAATAAAGTCACTAATCGGGAGGCGGCTATAAATCAAACCCACAGAGGGTCCCGGGACCCTCACACCCCCCCCCCTTACTCTTATTGTCTGGTCACCGCCAGCCTCCTGCTGCCCACGCTCTGGCTCCTGCTGGCACAGCCTGGCACGGAAAGGTCAGCATGCTGAGCAGAGCATGGAGAAGGGGTCCGAGAAAAGAGACTGGGGGGTTAAGATGCCGCTGCCTGCGGGGGTGATACACGGAGAAACCAGGGACGGAAATTATGAATGTAAAACAACAAAGATAGTCACAAGTCTCTGGGCACAGCGGGTGCAATGGATCAACCTTTTACAACCAACCAGGTGCTTAGAACTCTGTTTCCCATAATGCTCCTCCAGAATTCAGTAGTAGAGCATGGAATATATGCATGGAACCTGCTACATGCGCAAGACGCGAGGCGCTCCGCTACATGCGCAAGACGCTCCGCTACATGCGAAAGAGACGAGGCGCTCCACTAGATGAGCACGGCGCTCGGCAATATGTGCAAGACCCGAGGCACGGCGCACTGCTATATGCACGAGACGCGAGGCACAGCGCTCTGCTATATGCACGAGACGCGAGGCACAGCGCTCTGCTATATGCACGAGACGCGAGGCACAGCGCTCTGCTATATGCACGAGACGCGAGGCACAGCGCTCTACTATATGCGCAAGGCGCGAACACGGCGCTCTGCTATATGCACAAGACACGACGCTCTGGAATATGCACAAAACACGAGGCACGGCGCTCTGGAATATGCAGGTGTAACAGAATACATAGTTCATGCGCAGGTTTAATCTGGCTGCATTACGCCATCGCGGTTCTGCACACACAGGCAACAATAAACAAAAGAATGCGCTGCCGGCGCAGGAACAGCTGCCAAAGGGTTAAAATTTTAAAAAAGCATAACAAAGGTGCTTATTGTTTACTAAACGCTCAGCCGCCCCGTGATGTGAAGGAATGGTGGGTGAGCTGTCCGGATGTGCCGAGGACGCGACAGGTACAGACTGATCCCAGGATAAGTGGAATTCCATGCGTTTCCAGAACACAGGAAACAAAGACATTCCTGCCGGCAGGTACCCGGATAAAACGATGCAGGAGAGCCTGGACAAACAGACATCCATTCATTCCTTCCTGCCGGCAGGTACCCGGATAAAACGATGCAGGAGAGCCTGGACAGACAGACATCCATTCCTGCCGGCAGGTACCCGGGTAAAACGATGCAGGAGAGCCTGGACAGACAGACAGACATCAATTCATTCCTGACGGCAGGTACCCGGATAAAACGATGCAGGAGAGCCTGGACAGACAGACAGACAGACATCCATTCATTCATTCATTCCTGCCGGCAGGTACCCGGATAAAACGATGCAGGAGAGCCTGGACAGACAGACATTTCTGGAGACAAGTACCGGGACAAAGGTCACCTGGATGGTCAGACAGACAGACTTGCCTTTTGTACCTGCATACGTTTCGGTGAATAGAAGATGGACAGACGGATGGATCCACATAAGACATCACTTCTTAGCAGCCATTAACCTCAATACAGAGGGAAACCGAACCATCCCAAACCAGCGAAGCCTGCCCCCCCCCACCCCACTGACCAGGACCAGGCCCAGACCTCCCCCCCTGCATAGACACAGGCGCTCCTGCTCTCTATAGATCGGCTGATCCTGATCCGTCCAGCGCTTAAATCTGGTATAAAACAGAACGAACATAGAAAGAGCCGGAGAATTCACAGGTTTTATGACCAAATAGACCGACAAAGGGACAGTCACACCCAGGGACGGACAGAGGGACAGACAGACCGACAAAGGGACAGTCACACCCAGGGACAGACAGACCGACAAAGGGACAGTCACACCCAGGGACGGACAGACCGACAAAGGGACGGGGGGACGGGGGCAGGACACTCTGTATTTGGTATTTTAAGGGATTCTTGTTTTGGTTCGCACACATTTATTTTAAATTTTTCGAGCCTGAATACTTTGTATCAAAACATGGAGAACTTTCCATCCAGGCAGGTAACTGTTCCTCAGGTGAAGGTGCACGGCTTGTGCTGCCCCCCCCGACCCACCCACCTACCCGCTGGCACCACCATGCTCAGTAAGGGGCGCAGAGCTGGCGGAGTCATCTTTCTGAGAGGGTCAGGTCTGAGCCTGCCCTGTTTGCAGAGTGAGGAGCCTGGGAACCAAACTCGCTCCTATTTAGAAGCCAAAGCAGGATCACACAGAGCCCGGCCGCCGCAAGCTGGGGGATGGGACGCCGAGGACAATAAAACACAATTAAATGCCTGAGCTCGCCGCCTCCTCCACCGGAGCCACAGAGAGACACCAGGAGTGCTGAGAGAAGACCTGCGGCCCACAAAAACCCGTGCCAACACTGTGCCGAAAAACACAAGCCATCATAACCACTGCGCCCCCAAAAAACAATCAATCCGAACACCATGCCCCCCCAAAAAAGATATGACACCATGCTCCCCAAAATACAAGATATCCTGACATCATGCTGCTATCTCTACCCCATACCAAAAGCTATCCTGACCCCCGTGCCCCCAAAATACAAGCTATCCTGACCCCGTGCCCCCTAAATACAAGCTATCCTGACCCCGTGCCCCCTAAATACAAGCTATCCTGACCCAGTGCCCCCTAAATACAAGCTATCCTGACCCAGTGCCCCCCTAAATACAAGCTATCCTGACCCCGTGCCCCCCTAAATACAAGCTATCCTGACCCTGTGCCCCCCTAAATACAAACTATCCTGACCCCGTGCCCCCTAAATACAAGCTATCCTGACCCCGTGCCCCCTAAATACAAGCTATCCTGACCCCGTGCCCCCTAAATACAAGCTATCCTGACCCTGTGCCCCCCTAAATACAAACTATCCTCCCCACCGTGCCCCCCCAAAAGATGCGCACTGTAAACACTAACTCAGCGACTATACCGCGCGAGCAGCTTGCATGGACCGTTACACACAGTTTGTAGGGGGCCCAAACGCGTCTCCCGCGGCACAGACACCCCACATATGGTACATTCCCCCGGGCAGCGCCGCAAACCACACCGACCTGTCCCAGATCCAGCGTTACGTTGACCTCGTTGTACTCCAGTCCTCGTGACAGCGGGGGGCTCTGCCACCAGCGCTCCGTCCCGTCGATGGCGTTGGTGATGGGATGCGCCTTCTCCCGGTTACTCGCCATACAGGTATCACAATACTGACCCTAAAAAAAGACAAAAGCGACAGGTCAGGGGGCAGAACGCGGAGCAGAGGGGGCGACGCAGCGCGACGGCATAAAGCAGCGCAATGGGAGGTGTTATACGGGAGCCTACACGAAGCAATGCTGTCAATCAAAGTGCTGCCCATCAGTATGAAGCATTCATATCCTATGGTCACTGTCAGTCTATCGCCCTGGGGGGGGGGGCGTGAGTTACTCCCGTACGTGTTAATTAAATAATAAGAGCAGATAATGAGTAGAGAGGACCCCCCCTCCCCCGATCTGAGAATCCAGACATCAAAGAGAGGGCCTGGGGGGGGGCGATAACACACAGCCCCCAGGGTGCAGAGGAAACACAAACAGTTATTACAGGGCTGCCCCCCGTCCCAACACCCTCAGCCCCGGCACGACATGTCAGCACAGGAGCCAGAACCCAAACAACGGCACATCTGCAGCTTATGAATTCATCCGCCTGGCGGGAGGCACTTTTCATGCACTGCCCATTGGCATGAATAAAATATGTGTGTCCAGGAAAACATGGCCGACCTGGCAACCCTACTCCGGGCCCAATTCTGCCCGTCCTGAGGGATATAAAACGCACGCCGTTCCCCCGGAAACCACAAGATGAAGCAGTGGAAGGGTTAAAAATGAATCCTTGGCTTAACGAGTCTCCGTCATCCACCAAGAAGCCAAAACGAAGGCCTTTATAGGGTGGTGGAGCAGAGGCCTGTGCTGTGGTGACAAGCCTGCAATCTGATTGGGCATGTTTAGCATCATTTACATGGCGTCAACAGTATGCATGGCGCTGTACAACTAGAGTATGGGGAATTACACTAAAGGGTTAATCACTCAACGCCGTTCTGGCACAATTGGTTAAAAACCAATTTCAGTCTTGGTCCATTCTCCGTCTGGCGTCTTTCCAGCGTTGTTAGCGGCAGCGGCGCGTACACGTCGGCGATTTTAAAAAAGGGGGAATTTTGTGAAACTCCATTATAAAAAAAAACACAGAAAACAGTAAAAACTCTCCGGGCGTTATTCACAAAGTCGCCGAAAATCGCTGGTACGGCGGCACCGAAAATTCACAAAACTACAACAGCGACAGGAGAAGCTTCCCGGGTTAGGGCAGCCATGTTTTCCTGGACACATTATTTATCCATGTTGATGGGCAGTGCATGAAAAATGCCACCCCGCAGCATGTATAATCCATACGCTCCAGGTAAGAAATCAGAAAGGAATCTCAGGTGACCTGCAGCTTGTGAATTATACATGTTGCAGGGCAGCACTTTTCCCTGTGCTCCCCCTCTGCATGAAATAGTAATATGTGTCCAGGAAAACATGGCCGACCTGGGGACCCTATTCACACACACACACACAGCTAGATCATCAGACGGCGCCTCAATACACCCAGCAATGCGATGTGTTAGATGTGCAGCATCACACAATACACCCCAACAAACTCCAAAACTTTGCACCGCGGCGTGAGTGAACGGTGTGTCCAGGAAAACATGGCGGATCTGGAATGCAAGTGTAACCCCAGGTAACCTCCCCCACGTTTAGGCAGTGTAACCACCGGCGATCACCGATAAGGGTGCGGTTAAACCAGCTTTAGGCTGAACAACCCCCAGTGACCCCATGTTTGGGCAATATGACCACATTTTTGGCAGTGACCCCCGTGACCCCATGTTTAGGCTGTACAAACCCCCCCCCCAGTGACCCCATGTTTAGGCAGTACAACCCCCCCCAGTGACCCCATGTTTAGGCAGTACAACCCCCCCCCCCCAGTGACCCCATGTTTAGGCAGTACAACCCCCCCAGTGACCCCATGTTTAGGCTTTACAACCCCCCCCCCAGTGACCCCATGTTTAGGCTGTACAACCCCCCCCAGTGACCCCATGTTAGGCTGTACAACCCCCCCCAGTGACCCCATGTTTAGCCTGTACAAACCCCCCCCCCAGTGACCCCATGTTTAGGCAGTACAACCCCCCCAGTGACCCCATGTTTAGGCTGTACAAACCCCCCCAGTGACCCCATGTTTAGGCTGTACAACCCCCCCCCAGTGACCCATGTTTAGGCTGTACTACCCCCCCAGTGACCCCATGTTTAGGCAGTACAACCCCCCCCAGTGACCCATGTTTAGGCAGTACACCCCCCCCATGACCCCATGTTTAGGCTTTACAACCCCCCCCCCAGTGACCCATGTTTAGGCTTTACAACCCCCCCAGTGACCCCATGTTTAGGCTTTACAACCCCCCCCAGTGACCCCATGTTTAGGCAGTACACCCCCCCCAGTGACCCATGTTTAGGCAGTACAACCCCCCCAGTGACCCCATGTTTAGCAGTACAACCCCCCCAGTGACCCCATGTTTAGGCAGTACAACCCCCCAGTGACCCCATGTTTAGGCTTTACAACCCCCCCTCCTGTGACCCCATGTTTAGGTTGTACAACCCCCCCCAGTGACCCCATGTTTAGGCTTTACAACCCCCCCCCAGTGACCCCATGTTTAGGCTTTACAACCCCCCCCCCCAGTGACCCCATGTTTAGGCTTTACAACCCCCCCCCCCAGTGACCCATGTTTAGGCTTTACAACCCCCCCCCCCAGTGACCCCATGTTTAGGCTTTACAACCCCCCCCCGTGACCCCATGTTTAGGCTTTACAACCCCCCCCCAGTGACCCCATGTTTAGGCTGTACTACCCCCCCAGTGACCCCATGTTTAGGCAGTACACCCACCCAGTGACCCTATGTTTGGGTAGCTTGACCCCATGTTTGGCCTGTGTGACCCCCCCCCCCCGTGACCCCATTTTTTTGGGCATTGTAACCCCCCAGTGACCCCATGTTTTGGGTTGTTTAACACTGATTTAGGCAGTATAACCCTTCAGTGACCCAATGTTTGTGCAGCGTGACCTATCACGTGACCCCATGTGTGGGCATTGTAACCTCCCCCGTGACCCCATGAGTGGGCAGTGAGTGTGACCTCCCCCCCCCCCCATGTGAGGGTATTGTGACCCCCATGATGAGTTGGAGCCCCTGCCCCGCAGTGCAGTGTGGGTACCTGGATGGTCTGGCTGGGGTCCCCGGACACAGGGCCCCCCACCAGCTTGCAGTAGAGCTCCTCCATGGCTCTGCCATCCTCCCCCTCCCCGCAGGTGGCAGTGGCTGATATCTTGGTGCCCTCCGCCAGGTTGAAGTAGGGGGGGTGCAGGCTGTATCCGTTCACCCCATTGGTTGGCAGTTCCTGGGCGTCCAGCGGGCACACCGCGCCCAGCAGCACAAGCAGCAGCCAGCGACTCCCCCCGGGCAATGCCATGCTGCGGGCACCGAGTTCCCAGCGACTCTGGCGACAGTGAGCCCAGACTGCCAGCACCACGGGATACCCCGCCCCCGAACCGCCCCGGGGCGGGGACACTGCGCTTCCCCACCAACCCCACCGCTACGGGGAGGGGACAAACGTTTTCAGTACCACCCCCAGGCGGAAACAAGCTAATCAGAACCTCCCCGGGGTGGATACAGGCAAGGCAGAACCTCCCAGGGGTGGGGACAAACAATAGGACACGGACCGCTGGACGGGGCAGCAACCTAGTACCAGTGAGCGTAGTAACCACACCTCCCTTCACCCCGCATGGATTCCTGGGCGTGGCAAAGCCAGGAGTACCTGCCCCTGACCACAAGGGTCAGCCTCTGGGCGTGGCTATAACTCTGCGACCTGCCTGCAATTATTACACAGGGAGGAGACTAAAAACATAATGTAACCAGTAATAATAATGTAATAATATAATAATAATGTATTGATACAAAAATACCTAAATATTGTAATATAATACAATACTGTAATAATAAGTGTATTATTACATTATTTTTGTATTATTATTAGTGTACATTATTATTCTTCATTATTACACGTTTGTATTATAATAATGTACTGGTACACTAACATTAATACAATAATAATACATTAATAATATTGGAAAATTAATACACCAATTTCAATAACAATGAATTTATAGAAAAACAATGTAATAATAAAATATAACAATATTGTAATAATAAAAAGGAAATAATATACTAATAATAATGTAATAACTACACTTTAATAAGTATAGTAAAATATTGTAATAATAAAAAGGAAATAATATACTAATAATAATGTAATAACTACACTTTAATAAGTATAGTAAAATATTGTAATAATAAAAAGGAAATAATATACTAATAATAATGCTAAAATAATGTAATAACTACACTTTAATAAGTATAGTAAAATATTGTAATAATAAAAAGGAAATAATATACTAATAATAATGTAATAACTACACTTTAATAATTATAGTAAAATATTGTAATAATAAAAAGGAAATAATATACTAATAATAATGCTAAATAATGTAATAACTACACTTTAATAATTATAGTAAAATATTGTAATAATAAAAAGTAAATAATATACTAATAATAATGTAATAACTACACTTTAATAAGTATAGTAAAATATTGTAATAATAAAAAGGAAATAATACTAATAATAATGCTAAATAATGTAATAACTACACTTTAATAATTATAGTAAAACATTGTAATAATAAAAAGGAAATAATATATTAATAATGCTAAAATAATGTAATAACTACACTTTAATAATATTAGTAAAATAATAGATTCAGAGAAAAATAACAATAATGAAAGAGCAATGTAATAATATTAGAGAAATATTACACCTATATTAATAGCATCTTGAAAAAAAATCCTCTTTTAGACTAAAACGTCAATGTTTTGTCACTAAAATAAAAAATACTATTAAAAAGACTCCAGGTGTGCACACTTTCCCTATGTATGGCATTTCCATGGCATCGGTCAGCACCGGAGCAGAAAAAAGAGGATATCCTGGCTGCAGGTCACTTGGTGAAGTTATTAATAGCCTAATGAATTAACAATAATATAATACACTAATAATATTACCAAAATAATATAATTATTAATACACTGATAATATAACTAAACTAATGTAATAATACACTAATAATATTACTAAAATAACAATACATAGAAAATATAATAATAAATTCATATATTAATAATAAATCATATAAAATATAATCGATAATAATAATAATAATGTAACAATATTGGAATAATACACCCATATTAATAACAGACTAATAAAAAATAATGTAATAATATTACACTAATAAGATTACTAAAATAACAATAATACTTAGAAAATATAATAATACATTCATATAATAATAATTCATACACAATATAATCAATTCATATAATAATAATAATGTAACAATATTGGACTAATACACCCATTTTTGAGCAGGGCCCTCTACACCTCTTGTTTCCATCTTATGTCCCTTTATTTGTATTTCGTTCCCTTTGGTTATTGTAAAGCGCTGCGGAAACTGTTGGCGCTATATAAATGATAACAATAATAATAATGATTTTAATAACATATAATAAAAATAATGTAATAAAATAATCATACACTAAAATTACTAAAAGAGTAATAATAATAAAAGAATAAAAAACAATGTAATAATATCAGAGAAATAATACACCAATATAAAAAATATTAACCCCTTAACCCTTTCGCTGCTGAGCCTTTTCACACCTCTGTGCTGAGCTAATTTTTACCAGTTTCGCTCATCATGTTTAAACGCGATTTGAAGTCACATTTTATTATACGACCCGGACATATTATATATCGTTCTTTCCGGGACACTTGGCAGATTCATAGTATATCATTATTATAGGTATACGTTATGTCCTGTCTGTATATTATAACAAAAAATGCAATAAAATTTGAATTTTCAATAATTTACAATGTGTAAAGTGTTTTTTTTTCACATTTTAACATGTGATCGTTTGCGGTTATATTTTCTATGGGGTGCACTTGTTAAAAAAATTAGAAATGGGGAATCGTTACTCTTTTTTGGGGAAAATTACGTGTTTTTTAGCAAACGCCCCCCATAGAAAAAATCGTTGGGAACAATATTGTTGCACTAATAAAACAAAAAAAAGTTTTTTTAATTTTTTTATTTTTTAAAATTTTATTTTTATTTTAAATATTTTTTTTTTACATTTTACATGTAAGGCCACGCTCTGGCCGTTCCAATGATAGCAAACATTAACCCCTAGCTGTCACGGATCGGGAGATAGGGGGTTCCAATGAACCCCCTATCTCCACCATAGGTGGCAGCAAGAGGTTAATTTTGAAACTGGCCAGTCATTAGGGGGATATCCCGGAAGCTTGGCCATCCAAGATGTCGGCCAGCTCCGGGAGGGGACCGCGATACGGCGCATGTTAGCGCCATATCGCGATCCAGCCCCCTAGGGGTTA
The DNA here is from genome assembly GCA_009667805.1 of Leptobrachium leishanense. Classification (NCBI taxonomy): domain Eukaryota; kingdom Metazoa; phylum Chordata; class Amphibia; order Anura; family Megophryidae; genus Leptobrachium; species Leptobrachium leishanense. The sequence continues at coordinate 20,291 of RXON01003373.1, forward strand.
AAGACGGCCGCCGCTTGGAAGGGCAGGCTGTGCCCTTCCAAGCGGTGCCTGCCTTTAATCGCTGGCCCGCACGGATGGGGATGGAGAGAGCTCCGAAGGACCTCCCCCCCTCCCCTTCAGGCACCTTCCCTGCAATGGCGGGGGGTGCCTGAAATAGACGTCATCGCGCATGCGCGATGACGTCTATCGTGCCCGCCGGGGTCCCGGAGGCTGGACTGACATTGATGTCAGCCCGCACCGGGGGGCCGCCGCGATCGGTATTCCGGCCGATCGCTGCTGCAAAAGGAGGACGCGCTCAAGTAGCCAAGTAGACATGCGGCAGGACGCGCTGAGCACGTCCACCGCATTGAAAGGGTTAAGGACCAAGGGTCTTTAAAGTCAATGCATTTATGACGGAACAGCTCTGTCACTTGGTCCTTAAGGGGTTAAAATAGTGATAATAAATTACTGATGGTTTAGTACAAAATAAAAATAATAATAATAATGATGTGATATTGAACTTTATGAGAACATAATAATAGCCTCCCAAACCGGGAATCAGTTTAAACCTGAACGGGATATTATAAGGTGAAGATCAGTGACATAAGGGCTTAAATACAGTAACCCCAGAAGGCTGTCCAGCAGGGGCTGATTGAGGAACAGCCTGTCCTTAGCCCCCCCCCCAAGCCCCATTTGATTGGTTCAGCTGTATGAGCCAATGGGCTTCCCCAGCCCACACAGCTGTCATTTGACAGACAGGGTTTTGAATATCCCACCTCCCAGGGACCACATCAGGGACCGATGAGGTCACTACGCTCTACATGCTGACATCATCCGGTCTCTGAACGCTTGCAGCCGTGAGCATTCAGGGGGACAAATATCATAAAAAGTGAAACTGTACTTTGATTCCCATGAAGAACCAGGGGCTCCACCAGACTGATCTACCCACTCTGACCTCTCCCAGCATCCCTCAGGTCTGGGGATCATTGTCCAATCACAGTCTTTTAAAAAACCTCATCTCCTGCCCCGCCTCCTGCGACATTCCCAAAAAAGGACCTCTGATCACATTCATACTGTGCCAGTCAGTGGATTTGGTGATCTTGTATCGCTCACATCATACCACACGCCAATGGATACATACGATGATATTAAAGGGTCGACCATATCATACTGCGCTCCTACAAATGCAGAGCCATAGCAGTAATGTTTGATACATCGTTGGCATTAAGCTGTTTATAATTTTCTTCTCGCACCGAAGAGGTTATTAAAGCCTCGATCCGGGGCTCCGGTTTCGAGATTAACCCTGCCAGCTGGGACACAGCTGGCCCAGAGATGGTTGGCATGTTCTGCCCGTGACATCATGGGGTTGGCAGTTGGAGGACGCAGGGCTGCGCCGGCTCAGTGTGTGGGAGACGCGATGAGCTCAGCAGGTACAAGGAATCCAGGCGAACCACTGAGCCTAAACAGCGCTCTGCATGTCACAGGGCGTTGCTGGTCTGCGATTCTTCCAGGATCTTCAGACAAAGGCAAGAGGGTTTATTCACTAAAGGGTGATTTGGTGGAGAATTGCGCGTTTCATAAGTAAATTTAAAAAAAAAAAAATCAACATTTCTTCCAACTACTCCCATTTATTTAGGCCTACAATGTTTCCAAATTTCCACCGACCGATCCTCAAACCCTCTCAGACCTTAAATGTGACAAAGTATCTTATTGTAGAAGGACACTCTAGGCCAGGGCTGTCAAACTCCGCCCCACACCAGACGTTTCTAAACTACAACTCCCATGATTCCCTGGCCATCCATTGCATTAGAAGAATTCTGGGAATTGTAGGCATCAACATGGGGGGTCGTGAGTTTGACAGCCCTGCTGTAGGCCACTGATGGCGAACATTGACACCCCAGATGTTTCTGAGCTACAGTTCATTTCCCCTGTTGCTCGGTCAGCCTCAAAAATGGCAAAGCATCATGGGACAGATATACAGCGGGGCAGATACATATGTATTTATTGGAAAGCTGTATTGTTATACATTGGGGCAGATATATATATATATATTTTAATTGCTAAGCTGTATTGTTATACAACGGGGCAGATATATATATTTATTGCTAAGCTGTATTGTTATATATATATATATCTGCCCCGATGTATAACAATTAAGCTTAGCAATAAATATATATATATATATATCTGCCCCGTTGTATAACAATACAGCTTAGCAATAAATATATATATATATCTGCCCCGATGTATAACAATACAGCTTAGCAATTAAAATATATATATATCTGCCCCGATGTAGAACAATACAGCTTAGCAATAAATATATATATATATCTGCCCCAATGTATATTATTGGAAAGCTGTATTGTTATACAATGGGGCAGATATATATATATATTTATTGCCAAGCTGTATTGTTATACAATGGGGCAGATATATATATATATTTATTGCTAAGCTGTATTGTTATACATCGGGGCAGATATATATATATATTTATTGGAAAGCTGTATCGTTATACACCAGGGCAGATATATATATATTTATTGGAAAGCTGTATTGTTATACATCGGGGCAGATATATATATATATATATATATTGCTAAACTGTATTGTTATACATCGGGGCAGATATATATATATATTTATTGGAAAGCTGTATCGTTATACACCGGGGCAGATATATATATATTTATTGGAAAGCTGTATTGTTATACATCGGGGCAGATATATATATATTTATTGGGAAGCTGTATTGTTATACATCGGGGCATATATATATATTTATTGGGAAGCTGTATCGTTATACATCAGGGCAGATATATATATTTATTGGGAAGCTGTATCGTTATACATCAGGGCAGATATATATATATTTATTGCTAAGCTGTATTGTTATACATCGGGGCAGATATATATATATTTATTGGAAAGCTGTATTGTTATACATCGGGGCAGATATATATATATTTATTGGGAAGCTGTATTGTCATACAGTGGGACAGATCTATATACAGTTAACGGTGGCTGTGGATACTATTTCCCCATGAGTTTTATCATGACGTCGGTCTCCGCTGAACATACAGGCCTGACCAAGCCTTAGAGCCCTCATTGGGTCCCCTCCTAGGCCAGGGCTTTTGGGCAGCGCCCTATTGGCTAGTTCTCCCCTGGAGACCGCGGCACCGCAGAGACACCTCGGCGTCCTCCAGAACAGCTGCAGAAACACATCATTTTAATTTTGTTTTTATGCTAAAGGTTGAAACATTGTCAATCCAGACCGATTGCCACCACCAGCGCAGGGAGACGGATCCTGCAGCAGGAACCCACTACTCTTTGTGCACATTGCAGAAACTGTGCGTGCCGCGGCCTGCCTGCGCCGGGTCTCTCAGCTCCGAAGGGGTTAATCCGGCCACATTATTGGCCGTAGCGCTCCGTCAGCAGATAAATCTCTCCTGTTTCACGTCGGCGGATTCCGTGGCGAATAGTTCTGCAGCGATAAAACAGGTGATGCCGTAAATGCGCACAGATCCAGCCTTCCCCGCGCGCGCTCCATGTGCGTTGGGGCCGCTCGCTATCCGGCGTTCATCCCCATGGGGCGAGGAGAAGAAGAGGGGGCGATTTGGGCCTAAACTATGCAGATATCTGCGCAATTCCTCAGGGGGTGAAATCCAAATCTGGAAACAGATGGAAAACGACCCCCCCCCCCCTTTCCCCATGACATGCGAAGCGAACCCAGAAAGAACGCACCGCGCCATTAACAAGCGAGGGAACCGTAAACTCGTGATTTCTGTAACATTTTAACCCTTGCGGAGGTGACAATTTTTTTTTCGTGGTACATGAACGGTTTTGGGAAACTCCAGTTTCGTGGTAGCATCCATCCCATGTGACCCTATTTAAGAGAGACCGTCCCTGCATCCACAGTGCCGATACCAGATTCACAGGCACATAGGGTGTACGGTCAAGAGATACGCCATGAAATATTACTATTTTATGCAGAGAGGGGAAAACAGGGAAAGAGCGCCACGGCATATGGTGGTTCCATACAATGATTAAAATATTCACACCCATAATTGAGTTAACTCGATGTTACATTGTATCACATCGAAACATAAATCTTTACCAAATCACAACACCAATTTATATGTCTTTTAAAAGCAAAATAGTGTGTCCCCTGTGGAGAAATTAAATCTACTGCATTATCTCTCTCCTTTTCACCCTTACTGTAAAAAAGCTACAAGGAGAATCTCTCACACTCCGTGTAACAAACAGCGCAACAAACTTTAATGCCGCATTCCATCAGCCAAGGAGAGGGCGGAATACAGGGAGAGCTGTGGGGTCAGTCAGTACTGTACAGGGATAAGATTCAGGGGTTATAATGAGTGTAAATCCCTGTACAGTACAGATAAAAGGTGTTGCTGTAATTGCCATACACAGGCAATATGCGGCACATACAGATACAAGGTGTCGCTGTAATTGCCATACACAGGCAATATGCGGCACATACAGATACAAGGTGTCGCTGTAATTTCCACACACAGGCATTATGCAGCACATACAGATACAAGGTGTTGCTGTAATTGCCACACACAGGCATTATGCAGCACATACAGATACAAGGTGTTGCTGTAATTGCCACACACAGGCATTATGCAGCACATACAGATACAAGGTGTTGCTGTAATTGCCACACACAGGCATTATGCAGCACATACAGATACAAGGTGTTGCTGTAATTGCCATACACAGGCATTATGCAGCACATACAGATACAAGGTGTTGCTGTAATTGCCACACACAGGCATTATGCAGCACATACAGATACAAGGTGTTGCTGTAATTGCCATACACAGGCATTATGCGGCACATACAGATACAAGGTGTTGCTGTAATTGCCATACACAGGCATTATGCAGCACATACAGATACAAGGTGTTGCTGTAATTGCCACACACAGGCATTATGCAGCACATACAGATACAAGGTGTTGCTGTAATTGCCATACACAGGCATTATGCAGCACATACAGATACAAGGTGTTGCTGTAATTGCCATACACAGGCATTATGCAGCACATACAGATACAAGGTGTTGCTGTAATTGCCATACACAGGCATTATGCAGCACATACAGATATTGCATGACTAATAATCTCATTCTGATCACTACAAACCCCCATAAGCAGGAGATCTCACTATTTTATTATCTGTCTGCAGCACATTTACTGACACAAAGGCCATTTCTGCCTGTATGCTGATAATGCAGACCCCCGTGTAACATTGTGCCAGAAAATGGACGCCATCTAAAGTTCACAGCCTTTCATCCCAGTAACATTTCTTTAACCAATAAATGAATACATTAAAAATAAAAAAATGTGCAAATTTACATCATTTTCGTTTTTTTCAACTGAGGGAAACATTTCTATTTTATCCAATGTTTGTTACCTTTGCATCCCACGCTTTAAATGTATGTTATGGTAAAAAATGATCAACAAACAGTGCTTGGCAGTGAAGGGGTGGGCAGAGTTCGTCCAGAAACAGTGAATTTTTGTTTTTAGTTTTTTTGTTTTTTCTTGCTTCGCCAGCGGCCAGAGGTGCAGTGAGTTGGGCTGGCGGCACCATTTAACCCCTTAAGGACCAATGAAATAACTGTTACATCATAAATGCATTGACTTTAAAGACCCCTGGCCCTTAAGGGGTTAATCTATATCTGTACGAGTAAATCAATAGTTTGATTTTATTGACAAACGTATATACTTGTTTTCTTGTTATTATTTGTTGGAAGAATGTGTTTATAAACACACACACACACAGAGAGACAGACACACACACAGAGACAGACACACACACACAGAGACAGAGACAGACACACACACACAGACACAGAGACAGACACACACACACAGACACAGAGACACACACACACAGACACACACACACAGAGACACACACACACAGAGACACACACGTGTCTCCATCCAGCAATCTTTTTTTTTTATGTTGATGAAATTACCATATTTTCTTATTATTTTTCATTGCGCCAACATATTCCGCGGTGCAGTACAATGACAATCAGGCACAGCTTTCATTTCTGTTGCATTTCTGGGTGCCATTCCGGCCTCCCGGCGCAGATTCACTGGATCTTGCTGGAGACGCATTTCACGTCATCACATACACTGACAAGAAGCAGCTTCTGCCAAAATTCCGCGGTGAAGGAGGAGGAATTCCTGGGATTCTGGGACGGGAGCAGGTACTTTATTATTCTCCCAGACACAGATATTTTTTCTGTCTGCCACAAAAATTAAAAAAATATACATAAGAAACAATAAATGGCTGATGTGGTTACAGTAAATAATCGTATACAGGGCACCGGCTGGGATTGCGCCGGGAGAACCAGACCTGTTTATCCTGAGGCTGAAGGGAATATTGTTACCCAACAGTATCAGAGAATGGGGCTTCATATGCAATCTCTGCTTTCACGGCACGGCCGGTAATGCGCAATCTCTGCTTTCACGGCACGGCCGGTAACGTGTAATCTCTGCTTTCACGGCACGGCCGGTAATGCGCAATCTCTGCTTTCACGGCACGGCCGGTAATGCGCAATCTCTGCTTTCACGGCACGGCTGGTAACACGCAATCTCTGCTTTCACGGCACGGCCGGTAATGCGCAATCTCTGCTTTCACGGCACGGCCGGTAATGCGCAATCTCTGCTTTCACGGCACGGCCGGTAATGCGCAATCTCTGCTTTCACGGCACGGCCGGTAATGTGCAATCTCTGCTTTCACGGCATGGCTGGTAACACGCAATCTCTGCTTTCACGGCACGGCCGGTAATGTGCAATCTCTGCTTTCACAGAACGGCCGGTAACATGCAATCTCTGCTTTCATGGCACGGCCGGTAATGTGTAATCTCTGCTTTCACGGCACGGCCGGTAACATGCGATCTCTGCTTTCACGGCACTGCCGGTAACATGCGATCTCTGCTTTCACGGCACGGCCGGTAATGCATAATCTCTGCTTTCACGGCTCGGCTGGTAACGTGCAATCTCTGCTTTCACGGCCGGTAACACGCAATCCTCCTGTTTTTTATGCTTTGCCAGGTTTTTTTCCCTGCTCTTTATTGTGAGGCCCGGTGGAAGCCGTCGGTGCAGACACAGGTTGTGCACTCCTAAGGCTAGGGTCAAACGAACGCATTTTTCGTGTCGTCCGTGAAAAAGTGCGTTCGAACGAATGGACGCATTTTTTCACGGAATACGCGATAGCGGTCATACGATGCGCATTTTCGTCCGTGATTTTGTACGGATCATCAATAAAACACTTTTTGCATCTGGACGTTATGTTGGCCGGACATTAGCAGCGTCTGACGTCTCCCAATCACGCACACACGCCGCTAGCGGACGCAGCGCACTCTGTACGTCAGTACTAGCGGTATCACGTTCTAGAACAAAAATGCGTTTGTTTGCCGCTTGCGTTGCGTGGCCGCACTTTCGTGCGGCCGTACTTCGTATATTGACTGTCATTGGCCGTGATTTGCTGCTACTACGGCCGTGATAAAGTGCGGCTGCACGCGTGTTCACACTGCGTTTGTCTGACCCCAGCCTTATCCGAAATGATCGGGACCATGAGCATTTTATATTGTTCCGGTTTTTGAAATCCTGCCGCAAGATAGACGGAACGCAGCGCCAGAGAGAGACGTGCTGCGTAGAACCATTGTGTTCCTCCCCGGCGCTGCGCGGTGTGTAACACTGGCGTGCCAGGACGGACAAACAGGAGCAGCATAAAAGGAGCGAAGGAGGGCTGGCCGGACAACAAGCTCAAACAGTCACCAAAGCGCATCTCACAACTTGGGTTTTTGGAGTATTTTGGCTTTTAGAGTTGGGTTTGACAACCTGTGTATGATGAACAACTCTTCCTTTCACAGCGACACGTCGGCCACTGCAGGTGAGGGTGTCTGATCTGGGGAGGGGGTTCAAAGACCCCCTGATCTGTCACAGACCTCAAAGCCAGATGCAGATTATTATCTTCCTTCCTGCGGGCTCTTTACACCAGGGACTTTGATCCCACATGTAAGAAGGTCTCCGGCTCTTTGAAGTGAGATAAGGACCATGGGAATCATACAACATGTGCCCCCCCCTCTCTGTGCGTCACCCACCAATGACAAAACACCGGCCAGCGCCGCATAATCCACCACGCAGGGGACAGACCGGCCAAACACCAACTCCAGGTGAAATATTTGGTTTTGCTAGAAATAAAAAATAAAAAATACAATGACGCCAAAAAAAGCGTAAAAATCCGCAGTACAAACATTACTGCGCGGCGATAGCTGCTCCCAGGCATAGAAACATAGAAAAATGTCGGCAGATAAGAACCTTTCGGCCCATCTAGTCGCCCAATTACATGGATACTTTACCTGGATTTATCTTTTGTTTAGGATAGCCTTATGCCTATCCCATGCCTGCTTAAATTCAATTACTGTTTTGGCCTCTACCACTTCTACTGGAAGGCTGTTCCATGTATCCACCACCCGCTCAGTAAAATAATGCTTCCTGATGTTACTTTTAAACCTTTGCCCCTCTAATCTAAGACTATGTCCTCTTGTTTTGCTACTTTGTTTCCTTTTAAATATACTCCCTTCCTCTACCTTGTGGATTCCCTTTACGTATTTAAATGTTTCTATCATATCTCCTCTGTCTCGTCTTTTTTCCAAGCTGTACATGTTAAGATCATTAACCCTTTCCTGGTAACTTTTCTCCTTCAAGCCGTACACCATTTTAGTAGCCCTTCTCTGAACTCTCTCTAAGGCTAGGGTCAGACTGAGGCAGTGCGAACGCACGTGCAGCCGCACATAATCACGGCCGTGCTAGCAGCAGATGCCGGGCAATGACGGCCAATATACGAAGTACGGTCGCACGAAAGTGCGGCCGCGCAACGCAGGCGGCAAACAAACGCATTTTTTCGAGAACGTGAAACCACTAGTACTGACGTACAGAGTGCGCTGCGTCCGCTAGCGGCGTGTGTGCGTGATTAGGAGACGTCAGACGCTGCTAATGTCCGGCCAACATAACGTCCAGACCCAAAAAGTGTTTTATTGATGATCCGTACAAAATCACGGATGAAACTGAGCATCGTATGACCGCTATTGCGTATTCCGTGAAAAAATAAGTCCATTCGTTCGAACGCACTTTTTCACGGACAACGCGAAAAATGCGTTAGTCTGACCCTAGCCTAAGATGTCTATATCCTTCTGGAGATACGGTCTCCAGTACTGCACACAGTACTCCAAGTGAGGTCTCACCAGTGCTCTGTACAGTGGCATGAGCACTTCCCTTTTCCTACTGCTAATACAGGCTCTCCCTACACAACCAAGCATTCTGCCAGCATTTCCAAGCATTCTGCCAGCATTTCCTGCTGCTCTATTACATTGACTATTTACCCTTAGATCCTCTGAAATAATGTATTTTATAATAAGGCATGCTGGTTCTTAAGATTGCCAGGTCGGCCATGTTTTCCAGGACAGATGTTACTATTTCATGCAGAGGGGGAGCAGTGCTGCCCTGCAACATGTATAATTAATATGCTGCAGGAAGGAAATCAAGGCAGGTCACCTGGGATTCCTTACCTGCGGCGTATGGATTATACATGCTGCCGGGGTGGCATTTTTCTTGCACTGCCCATCAGCATGAATAAATTATATGTGTGCAGGAAAACATGGTCGATCTTTATGCATACGCCTTGAGATTTGGGTCGCCAGGTCGGCCATGTTTTCCTGGACACATATAATTTATCCATGCCGATGGGCAGTGCATGAAAAATGCCATCCCGCAACATGTATAATCCATACGCTGCAGGTAAGAAATAAAAGAAGAATCCCAGGTGACCTGCCTTGATTTCCTTCCTGCAGCATATGAATTATACATGTTGCAGGGCAGCACTTTTCCCTGCGATCTCCTCTAGGGTTGCCAGGTCGGCCATGTTTTCCTGGACACCTATAATTAATTCATGCTGATGGGCAGTAAATACGCTGCAGGAAAGGATTCCCAGGTGACCTGCCTTGATTTCCTTCTTGCAGCATATGAATTATACATGTTGCAGGACAGCACTTTTCCCTGTGCTCCCCCTCTGCATGACATAGTAATATGTGTCAAGGTAAACATGGCCGACCTGGCAACCCGACTTCACATAGGCTAGGGTCAGACTAACGCATTATTCGCAGCAACCGTCAAAAAGTGCGTCCGAACGTATTGATGTATTTTTTCACGGAATACGCGACAGTGGTCATACGATGCGCATTTTCGTGCGTGATTTTTTACGGATCGTCAATAAAACACTTTTTGTGTCTGGACGTTATGTTGGCCGGACATTAGCAGCGTCTGACGTCTCCTAATCACACACACACGCCGCTAGCGGACGCAGCGCACTCTGTACGTCAGTAGTAGCAGTTCTCGAAAAAATGCATTCATTTTCCACTTGCGTTGCGCGGTCGGACTGTCGTGCAGCTGTACTTCCTATATTGGCCGTCATTGCGCGTCATTTGCTGCTACTGCGGCCGTGATTAAGGCTAGGGTCAGACGAGCGCAGTGCGAACGCGCGTGCAGGCGCACTTAATCACGGCCGCACTAGCAGCAAATGACGGCAATGACGGCCAATATACGAAGTACGGTCGCACAAAAGTCCGGCTGCGCAACGCAAGTGGAAAACGAACGCATTTTTTCGAGAACGTTAAACTGCTAGTACTGACGTACAGAGTGCGCTGCGTCCGCTAGCGGCGTGTGTGCGTGATTAGGAGATGTCAGACACTGCTAATGTCCGGCCAACATAACGTCCAGACGCAAAAAGTGTTTTATTGATGATCCGTACAAAATCACGGACGCAAATGCGCATCGTATGACCGCTATCGCGTACTCCGTGAAAAAATACGTCCATTCGTTCGAACGCACTTTTTCACAGACAACGCGAAAATGCGTTCGTCTGACCCTAGCCTTAGTGCGCCTAAACGCACGTTAAAAATGCGCTAGTCTGACCCCAGCCTTAAACATTTTTACGTGACGTCTCGTGCAGCGTAATCTGCCTTCTCGGCGGTGATGCCTGAGAGTCCTGAGAGTTGTAGTTCTCGATGGCCTGAGGACGGGGGGGGGGGCAGATTTTGGACACTGCGATGTAGGAACGAGTCGAGACGAGTCACTGCGAAGCAGAAAAATAAAACTTTAATTAGATGGAAATATTTTACGACCTTTTTCCCCCGAAACGAATGTGTTTTTCCAAAGCGTTACTGAGCTGGCGTTAGATTTTCCCAAACAGGAACGCGTTACCTGCAAATAAGAGGAGGAGTGCTCCCTCTCCATGCTACACCTAGAACAGGACTCCAGTGACCTCACCCTACCTGATTTATGTCACCGCTTGGGAATGCGAGACCCCAGGGCGCAGTTTTCTAGGACAGGAAACCTAAGTGATGGGCGAGAGGGGCTATTCAGATATTCACCTGTAAAAGCCGGAAAATCAAAGCACTCAGGGGCGTGAGGGGATTAAAAGCGCGCTCTCCAGATATATCTATCTCTATTAAAGAATTGATGCGGGGGTCTGTCCGCGGACACCGCCTGGCAGAGTTATGTAACAATTAAAGTTCCAGGGATTCCTGCCATGCCGTGGCGTTATCCCGTGTTTACTGGAGAGATTTTAGAAAGGGGGATTAAATCACACGAGTCTTGGGGCCTGTGAAGCGTTCACAATTGGAATTAAAAGGGGTTTATTCACTAAACCAGTGTTTCCCAAAACTGTCCTCAGGACCCTCTAACAGGCCAGATTTTAAAGATCACCTTGGACTGAATCCTGCAATCACTGAGCAGCAAATCATATCACCTGTGCTGTGCTTCAGATATCCTGCAAACCTGGCCTGTCAGTGGGAGACACTGCACTAAACGGAGAATCGCAGGTTTTAATCCCATACACTTGACATAAAGGGACCCTAGAGGGTTATTCAGAGTGCAGCGAAATTTCGGTGCTCTCTCGTTCGGCGCAGTTCAGGGATTTCATTTTGCCGACCCTGCGGTGAAATCCGCAATTATATATGTGTCCAGGAAAACATGGCTGATTTGGCAACCCTAGAGGAGAGCACAGGGTAAAGTGCTGCCCTGCAACATGTGTGATTCATATGCTGCAGGAAGGAAATCAAGGAAGGTCACCTGGGATTCCTTACCTGCAGCGTATGGATTATACATGCTGCAGGGTGGCATTGTTCATGCACTGCCCATCAGCATGAATACATTATAGGTGTCCAGGAAAACATGGCCGACCTATAAGGCTAGGGTCAGACGAAAGCATTTTTCCCCGCGAACGTGAAAAAGTGCGTCCGAACGCATTGACGTATTTTTTCACGGAATGCGCAAAAACGGTCAGACGACGCGCATTTTCGGGCGTGATTTTGTACGGATCGTCAATAAAACTCTTTTTGCGTCTGGACGTTATGTAGGCTGGACATTAGCAGCGTCTGACATCTCCTAATCACGCACACACGCCGCTATGCCGCAGCTGCGCACTCAGTACGTCAGTACTAGCGGTTCATCGTTCTCAGAAAAATGCGTTCAAATTCCACTTGCGTTGCGCGGCCGGACTTTTGTGCGACCGTACATCATATATTGGCCGTCATTGCCCGTCATCTGCTGCTAGTGCGGCCGTAATTATGTGCGCCAGAACGCACGTTAAAAGTGCGCTGGTCTGACCTCAGCCTAAACCGACAGACCGTTTAAAAGCCAGCAGGTTATCTTTAAACCCTCACATCAGTCCCGCTATAAATATTGCTGAATGGCATCCCGGGGATTGCATCACGTCTATTAATAACAACGTATCACTGGTCCAACGCCCGAGCAGAAACATCCGCTATCAGCCAGGATTTAATTAGAGACCATCGTTACAGGATACACTGTATCTGGCGGCTGCATTCCTCCTAACCGCCGGATATTCCAGGGAAATCTTAAAATTTGGTGTCAAGAGTACAGCGTTCCCACGGACCCGTCCAGGATGACCCGGGCACAGCGCTTTAACCGAAGCGAAATGTGAAATTTGGGAAATTCTGACTCATCGGAAAGGATTGTAAGAGGCGTTATTAGACATAACAACCTTTTCAAAACACACGGCGTGACGGCGTCCCTGTGATCATTACTGTAAGCTCATCAAATACCTCCTACCTCCGAAAAGTCCCTATTTGGGCCCTAACTACGGTTGCCAGGTCGGCCATGTTTTCCTAGACCCATATAATATATTCATGCTGATGGGCAGTGCATGAAGAATGCCACCCTGCAGCATGTATAATCCATACGCTGCATGTAAGAAATCAGAAAGGAATCCCAGGTGACCTGCCTTGATTTCCTTCCTATGAATTATATGCATATGAATTATACATGTTGCAGGGCAGCACTTTTCCCTGTGCTCCTCCTCTGAATGAAATGGTGATATGTGTCCAGGAAAACATGGCCGACCCGGCAGCGTCCCTAGTCCCCCACCGCAGCACCTCACCAGTTACACGTTATTTTATGTGTCACTAAGGCTGGGGTCAGACGAGCGTGATTTCTACGGACTGTACGTCCGTGCAGTACGGACATCGTCAGTACGGATGACGCAGTAGTGGTCACACAGTCCGTTTTTTCACTGAAGTTATTTTTGACGGATGTAGGAGGGGAAATAAATTACAATGAAAAAACATTCTGTCCGTCAAAAATGCTGGACGTATAAATGCAGTCCGTCTGACCTCTCTCCATCACTCACACACAAAGCTATGCAGACGTTGTGGACGTGGCGCACTCCGCACGTCCGTTCTAGCAGTATTACGTTCTTGCCTAACCTGCGTCCGTTTGCAGCGTTCGTCATGCGTCCGCAGTTCAGTGCGGACGTACTTCGTGTGTCGGGCTCCAATGGACTTTCTTTCATGCTATCACGGACGTACTTTTAGGCGCAATCACGGACGTGAACACTACGCTCGTCTGACCCCAGCCTAAACCGACAGACCGTTTAAAAGCCAGCAGGTTATCTTTAAACCCTCACATCAGTCCCGCTATAAATATTGCTGAATGGCATCCCGGGGATTGCATCACGTCTATTAATAACAACGTATCACTGGTCCAACGCCCGAGCAGAAACATCCGCTATCAGCCAGGATTTAATTAGAGACCATCGTTACAGGATACACTGTATCTGGCGGCTGCATTCCTCCTAACCGCCGGATATTCCAGGGAAATCTTAAAATTTGGTGTCAAGAGTACAGCGTTCCCACGGACCCGTCCGGGATGACCCGGGCACAGCGCTTTAACCGAAGCGAAATGTGAAATTTGGGAAATTCTGACTCATCGGAAAGGATTGTAAGAGGCGTTATTAGACATAACAACCTTTTCAAAACACACGGCGTGACGGCGTCCCTGTGATCATTACTGTAAGCTCATCAAATACCTCCTACCTCCGAAAAGTCCCTATTTGGGCCCTAACTACGGTTGCCAGGTCGGCCATGTTTTCCTGGACCCATATAATATATTCATGCTGATGGGCAGTGCATGAAGAATGCCACCCTGCAGCATGTATAATCCATACGCTGCATGTAAGAAATCAGAAAGGAATCCCAGGTGACCTGCCTTGATTTCCTTCCTATGAATTATATGCATATGAATTATACATGTTGCAGGGCAGCACTTTTCCCTGTGCTCCTCCTCTGAATGAAATGGTGATATGTGTCCAGGAAAACATGGCCGACCCGGCAGCGTCCCTAGTCCCCCACCGCAGCACCTCACCAGTTACACGTTATTTTATGTGTCACTAAGGCTGGGGTCAGATTTTTAACGTGCGTTTAGGCTAAGGTCAGACGAAAGCAGTTTTAACGTGCGTTTAGCCGCACGAAATCACGGCCGTGCTAGCAGCAAATGACGTCCAATGCCGGGGAACATACGACGAACGGCGCACGAAAGTTCGTCCGTGCAACGCAAGTGGCAAACGAATGCATTTTTTCGAGACCGTCAAACCGCTAGTACTGACGTACAGAGTGCGCTGCGTCCGCTAGCGGCGTGTTTGCGTGATTAGGAGACGTCAGACGCTGCACACGTCCGGCCAACATAACGTCCAGACGCAAAAAGTGTTTTATTGATGATCCGTACAAAATCACAGCCGAAAATGCGCATCGTATGACCGCTATCGCGTATTCCGTGAAAAAATACGTCCATTCGTTCGAACGCACTTTTTCACGGACAACGCGAAAAATGCGTTTGTCTGACCCTAGCCTTAGCCGCACTTAATCACGGCCGCAGTAGCAGCAAATGACGCGCAATGACGGCCAATATTACAGCCACACGAACGTTCGGCCGCGCAATGCAAGCGGCAGACGAACGGATTTTTTCGAGAACGCAGAACCGCTAGTACGGACGTACAGAGTGCGCTGCGTCCGCATTGCGGCGTGTGTGTGTGATTAGGAGACGTCAGATGCTGCTAATGTCCGGCCAACATAACGTCCAGACGCAAAAAGAGTTTTATTGACGATCCGTAAAAAATCACGCACGAAAATGCGCATCGTATGACCGTTTTCGCACATTCCATGAAAGAATACGTCAATGCGTTCGGACGCACTTTTTGACGGTCGCTGCGAATAACGCGTTCGTCTGATCCTAGCCTAAACCAGGAATTGCTGCCTTGCGGTTTGGAGCCAGATGTGGCAGCGCCAAACCACAGGCTGCGCCAGCGCCAGACCACAGGCTGCGCCAGCGCGTTGGACGTGGGAACTGGAAATGAATGGGTGAAACGTGACGAGTCGCCGAGGAATTTGCCAGGTCTGAACGGACGCGTTAATTAAAAGGGACAATGCTGAAGGCCGTAAAACCAGGACAGACGTTCAGGCATGCAGCCACTTGTGATGCTTTAATAGGCCGTCTGGAAATAAAGACCCTGGCACTTTGAGATCTGCCTTCCACCTTTCAAATGCAAGATACGCAAACACTGTCGCTCCCTTGGAACCGCAATCCAGGGACAAACATTAGATCAGTGTTTCCCAACGCTGGGTCCCTTTAACAGGACAGGTTTTAAGGATCACCTTGAGGGAAAAGCAGACTGAATCCTGCAATCACTGAGCAGCAAATCATATCACCTGTGCTTCACATATCCTGCAAACCTGGCCGGTTAGGGCAGTGTTTCCCAAACTGGTCCTCAGGATCCGGGGTGAATTAAAAGGGCAAATAATGGGATTTATTGAAGCTGTGTATCAAAGCAATGGATACATTATGTATTGATCTGATCCTCCACCAGTAACCAATTACCTTCTGGAATACCAACTAATAGTACCATCATAATGTGCAAAGCTCAGTGGCGCCACTCAGAGGACAGCGGGTGAACTGCAGCTCTCTTACATCTCCACAGTTTGCTAAAACAGTTACAAGTTTTTGTAAATCGCTAACAGGTTCTGTAGCGCTGTACAATGGGTGAGACACAACAAACATGTATACAAGTCAGACACACAAAGGAGAGAGGACTCTGGTCTAGAGCAGTGTTTCTCTAACCTGTCCTTGGGACCCTATAACAGGCCAGGTTTGCAGGATCACCTTGGGGAAATGCAGACTGAATCCTGCAATCACTGAGCAGCAAATCATATCACCTGTGCTTCACATATCCTGCAAACCTGGCGTGTTGTTAGCAGGTCCTGATGACAGGTTTGAGAAACACTGCTCTAGAGTACTCAAGTATCCCCAACAGGCCAGGATTGCAGGATATGTGAAGTACAGCACAGGTTATATAATTTGCTGCTCAGTGATTGCAGGATTCAGTTTGCATTTCCCAAGATAATCCTTAAAACCTGGCCTGTTGGGGGGTACTTGGGGACCTCGGTTGGGAACCACTGCTCTAGAGCAATGAAATGACCTGATTTTTCAATTCGACAGGTTTAAACAGGCGAATCCAATAGGGTTAAATGTAATTAGTGGAATATCTTTTTTGATTTATTTTTTTATACATTATTTTGATTTTTTAAAAGACCATTTTTAACATTTACGATACATGGATACATTTTTATTGATGCAACTTCCTATTAGGAGAAATTGAGACTTCCTATTGGCTATCCCCCCCCCCCCCAGTTCGGTGGAATTCAATTTCAGCGCTTAGTGAATAACCCTCTATCGCGTACACATATATACACAGCACGCAGAAATATAGACAGAACATATATATATATATATATAAAACACACCTACACAGCACACACAAATATATAAACACTACAAGTCAGGGCAGTTAAGGCTTGGGTCAGACGAACGTATTTTTCGCGTTGTCCGTGAAAAAGTGCGTTCGAACGAATGGACGCATTTTTTCACGGAATACGCAATAGCGGTCATACGATGCGCATTTTCGTTCGTGATTTTGTACGGTTATCAATACACATCTATATCAACCCTTTTTGCGTCTGGACGTTATGTTGGCCGGACATTAGCAGCGTCTGACGTCTCCTAATCACACACACACGCCGCTAGCGGACGCAGCGCACTCTGTACGTCATTACTAGCGGTATCACGTTCTCGAAAAAATGCATTCATTTGCCACTTGTGTTGCGCGGCCGCACAAATGTGCGGCCGTTCTTCGTATGCAGCCCGGCATTGGACATAATTTGTTGCTAGCACGGCCGTGATTAAGTGCGGCTAAGGCTAGGGTCAGACGAAAGCAGTTTTAACGTGCGTTTAGACGCACAAAATCACGGCCGTGCTAGCAGCAAATGACGTCCAATGCCGGGTAACATACGAAGAACGGCCGCACGAAAGTTCGTCCGCGCAACGCAAGTGGCAAACGAACGCATTTTTTCTAGAACGTCAAACTGCTAGTACTGACGTACAGAGTGCGCTGCGTCCGCATAGAGGCGTGTGTGCGTGATTAGGAGACGTCAGACGCTGCTAATGTCCGGCAACATAACGTCCAGACGCGAAAAGAGTTTTATTGATGATCCGTACAAAATCACAACGAAAATGGGCATCGTATGACCGCTATCGCGTATTCCGTGAAAAAATACGTCCATTCGTTCAAACGCACTTTTTCACGGACAACGTGAAAAATGCGTTCGTCTGACCCTAGCCTAAACGCACGTTAATACTGCGCTCGTCTGACCTTAGCCTAAAAGTATGGTTTATGGCAGTGATTGTGGCGCTGAGCCCTGGTCACGTTGGGGTTAAATTTACCAGTACAGAGTGATTGTGGCGCTGAGCCCTGGTCACGTAGGGGTTAAATTTACCAGTAGAGAGCGATTGCGACACATCTGATGCAATCGCCTTCAGTGGACAATACTCAGTCGTACAATCTGGGTTTTCCATAGTCTGACGTTCAGTCCTAGCATTCGGCAGACTCGAAAGAGACCAAGAGGACTTTGAGGATGACCCGGCCAGGCAGGTTCATGCGATGATTCCAGGATTGCGGCGAGTGGATAGAAAGAGAAGGGAATGTGGCAGCTTGGCGTAAAGAAGCCGTGTAAGGGCACGGGCGTCCGATACGCAAACACTCACGCCACGTCTTTCGATGGTTGCAAACATCCCCTGGCAGCTCAGCAAACACATCAAGGGAAGCACAGAAATTCACACCAGGGAGATTATTACTTGGAGGTTTCCCGGGCTGCAAACCTTTACAGAAGAGAAGGCAATCAAGTGAAGCCAACAGACATGTTCTGCCGCAATGAGCCGTATGTCACGATCATAGGGGGTTTCCACTACTACATCGGTTCCCAACCCTGGTCCTAACTTGGAGGAAATGCAGACTGAATCCCGCAATCACTGAGCAAATCATATCACCTGTGCTTCACATATACTGCAAACCTGGCCTGTTGCGGCCCTCTCCTCCGGCCCGCCTACTCAGTCGATTTACGGGCGGCATGTGTCATTGGCTTAAGTTCAGGCCGTCCGGTGGAAGCCAATGGGGCCCGCTGCGCGCCAACTGGTGGGCGGGAGCACAATGGCCCATTGAAGCCAGCGGGATGTGCTATGACGCCCTGTGACTTCGAGGCCCACCGTGGACGGCCTGATACCTAGTAATTCCTCCACCCCTCCCCCCCCCCACCAGTAGGACCAGGCTGCCGGGATGTTTGAACTGCCCGCTTGTCGGTCACTGGAAATGCGTGAGCGTGCTGACGTCTCCTCCCTGAGGTCGCCCACGAAACCGGCGGTTGTCAGAAAGAAAGCCGATAAATCGGATCCGCATGCGCAGCCCTGATCCATCGTTTGGCGCAAGCGCTACGGGACTTGCGCGTGTTACGTTTGCAAGTCCCGTTGCAGCAGGGGTCGTCGGGTCGGCCATATTTTCCTGGAAACGTATAATTTATTAATGCTGATGGGCAGTGCATGAAAAATGCCACCCCGCAGCATGTATAATCCATACGCTGCAGGTGAGGAATCCCAGCTGACCTGCCTTGATTTCCTTCCTGCAGCATATGAATTATACATGTTGCAGGGCAGCACTTTTCCCTGTGCTCCCCCTCCGCATGAAAGAGTAATATGTGTCCAGGAAAACATGGCCGACCTGGTGACTCTACGTCGCGGTGCGCAATTTGCGTTCCCTACGCTACGCAGGTGGAGCAGAGATGGTGTGGGGGACTTGCGGGTTTGGGAGTCCCTGAGCGGAAGAGGAGGAGCAGCGCGCGGCCAGGGACAAAAGGCGAGTAAAAAACACCCAAAATCAGTAAAAATCAGGCCTCTGCCCAATCGAGCGAGAAATAGAAAGTTCCTTTAAGCGTTGCAGCTGCATCCTGAGCATGTGACGGCAAACCGGCCTGAAAGGACCTGAGATAAGGATTCCAGACGTGAAAGCCCAGGAATGCGCCGCCGACACCTTCTAAGAGACATGTAAATATTTATACGGCTGCCAGGACCCATTGACACAACTGCGGCAACAGACCCCAGGGACCCTTTCCTTGCTGGGCCACTAGACACCGCGCACGCCACGTCTGCCATGTCTGGATACACAAGAGGATAACGGCAACATATTATCGACTGCAAACCCCCCCCCCCCAAAAAAAACTGTCCCCTGCGCTCTAATTCCCATCAAAACGATAAAGTGTTCAGGATGAGCAGCTGCAGCGCTTCTTTACTAAAGCGAACTCGCTGAACACCTTAATATAACCATCTGAAAAAATCCACAACTTACCACCGGCCTCGACTCCCGCGGTGCGGAGAGCGGCAAGAAGCACGGCCTTCTGAATCCGCAAGATGGGGAACACCGGAAACAAATAGTTCCCAGTGTCCTTCTGCAACGCAACCCCTTTAGAGAAGCCCATTGGTTCACCCCATAATCCCCCACTGTACATTTCTTGCTCCATCCTCCTGTACAGCCCCCCGTGCACCCCCCTACTTCACATACACTATTTACCCTCACCTAGCGCGTCACCCCTCCCCTCTTAGATTGTAAGCTCTGGAGCAGGGTCCCCTCTTAGATTGTAAGATCTGGGGCAGGGTCCCCTCTCCTCTTAGATTGTAAGCTCTGGGGCAGGGTCCCCTCTCCTCTTAGATTGTAAACTCTGGAGCAGGGTCCCTTCTCCTCTTAAGATTGTAAGCTCTGGGGCAGGGTCCCCTCCCCTCTTAGATTGTAAGCTCTGGGGCAGGGTCCCCTCTCCTCTTAGATTGTAAACTCTGGAGCAGGGTCCCCTCTCCTCTTAAGATTGTAAGCTCTGGGGCAGGGTCCCCTCCCCTCTTAGATTGTAAGCTCTGGAGCAGGGTCCCCTCTCCTCTTAGATTGTAAGCTCTGGAGCAGGGTCCCCTCCCCTCTTAGATTGTAAGCTCTGGGGCAGGGTCCCCTCCCCTCTTAGATTGTAAGCTCTGGGTCAGGGTCCCCTCTCCTCTTAGATTGTAAGCTCTGGGGCAGGGTCCCCTCTCCTCTTAGATTGTAAGCTCTGGAGCAGGGTCCCCTCTCCTCTTAGATTGTAAGCTCTGGAGCAGGGTCCCCTCTCCTCTTAGATTGTAAACTCTGGAGCAGGGTCCCCTCTCCTCTTAGATTGTAAGCTCTGGGGCAGGGTCCCCTCTCCTCTTAGATTGTAAGCTCTGGGCAGGGTCCCCTCTCCTCTTAGATTGTAAGCTCTGGAGCAGGGTCCCCCTCCTCTTTAGATTGTAAGCTCTGGAGCAGGGTCCCCTCCCTCTTAGATTGTAAGCTCTGGAGCAGGGTCCCCTCTCCTCTTTAGATTGTAAGCTCTGGAGCAGGGTCCCTCTCCTCTTAGATTGTAAGCTCTGGGCAGGGTCCCCTCTCCTCTTAGATTGTAAGCTCTGGAGCAGGGTCCCCTCTCCTCTTTAGATTGTAAGCTCTGGAGCAGGGTCCCCTCCCCTCTTAGATTGTAAGCTCTGGAGCAGGGTCCCCTCTCCTCTTAGATTGTAAACTCTGGAGCAGGGTCCCCTCTCCTCTTAAGATTGTAAGCTCTGGAGCAGGGTCCCCTCTCCTCTTAGATTGTAAGCTCTGGGGCAGGGTCCCCTCTCCTCTTAGATTGTAAGCTCTGGAGCAGGGTCCCCTCTCCTCTTAGATTGTAAGCTCTGGGCAGGGTCCCTCTCCTCTTAGATTGTAAACTCTGGGGCAGGGTCCCCTCTCCTCTTAGATTGTAAACCCTGGAGCAGGGTCCCCTCTTAGATTGTAAGCTCTGGGGCAGGGTCCCCTCTCCTCTTAGATTGTAAGCTCTGGAGCAGGGTCCCCTCTCCTCTTAGATTGTAAGCTCTGGAGCAGGGTCCCCTCTACTCTTAGATTGTAAACTCTGGGGCAGGGTCCCCTCTCCTCTTAGATTGTAAGCTCTGGAGCAGGGTCCTCTCAGATTGTAAACTCTGGGGCAGGGTCCTCTCTCCTCTTAGATTGTAAGCTCTGGGGCAGGGTCCCCTCTCCTCTTAGATTGTAAACTCTGGGGCAGGGTCCCCTCTCCTCTTAGATTGTAAGCTCTGGAGCAGAGTCCCCTCTCCTCTTAGATTGTAAGCTCTGGGGCAGGGTCCCCTCTCCTCTTAGATTGTAAACTCCGGAGCAGGGTCCCTCTCCTCTTAGATTGTAAGCTCTGGGGCAGGGTCCCTCTCTCTCTTAGATTGTAAGCTCTTGAGCAGGGTCCCCTCTCCTCTTAGATTGTAAGCTCTGGAGCAGGGTCCCCTCTACTCTTAGATTGTAAGCTCTGGGCAGGGTCCCCTCTCTTAGATTGTAAGCTCTGGGGCAGGGTCCCCCTCCTCTTAGATTGTAAACTCTGGGGCAGGGTCCCCTCTCCTCTTAGATTGTAAACTCTGGAGCAGGGTCCTCTCTCCTCTTAGATTGTAAGCTCTGGGGCAGGGTCCCCTCTACTCTTAGATTGTAAGCTCTGGGGCAGGGTCCCCCCTCCTCTTAGATTGTAAACTCTGGAGCAGGGTCCCCTCTCCTCTTAGATTGTAAGCTCTGGAGCAGGGTCCCCTCTCCTCTTAGATTGTAAGCTCTGGGGCAGGGTCCTCTCTCCTCTTAGATTGTAAGTTCTGGAGCAGGGTCCCCTCTCCTCTTAGATTGTAAGCTCTGGGGCAGGGTCCCCTCTCCTCTTTAGATTGTAAGCTCTGGAGCAGGGTCCCCCCTCCTCTTAGATTGTAAGCTCTGGAGCAGGGTCCCCTCTCCTCTTAGATTGTAAGCTCTGGGGCAGGGTCCCCTCTCCTCTTAGATTGTAAACTCTGGGGCAGGGTCCCCTCTCCTCTTTAGATTGTAAGCTCTGGGGCAGGGTCCCCTCTCCTCTTTAGATTGTAAGCTCTGGAGCAGGGTCCCCTCTCCTCTTAGATTGTAAACTCTGGGGCAGGGTCCCCCCTCCTCTTAGATTGTAAACTCTGGGGCAGGGTCCCCTCTCCTCTTAGATTGTAAACTCTGGAGCAGGGTCCCCTCTCCTCTTAGATTGTAAGCTCTGGAGCAGGGTCCTCTCTCCTCTTAAGATTGTAAGCTCTGGAGCAGGGTCCCCTCTCCTCTTAGATTGTAAGCTCTGGAGCAGGGTCCTCTCTCCTCTTAGATTGTAAATTCTGGAGCAGGGTCCCCTCTCCTCTTTAGATTGTAAGCTCTGGGGCAGGGTCCCCTCTCCTCTTTAGATTGTAAGCTCTGGAGCAGGGTCCCCTCTCCTCTTAGATTGTAAACTCTGGAGCAGGGTCCCCTCTCCTCTTAGATTGTAAGCTCTGGGGCAGGGTCCCCTCTCCTCTTAGATTGTAAGCTCTGGAGCAGGGTCCCCTCTCCTCTTAGATTGTAAGGTCTGGAGCAGGGTCCCCTCTCCTCTTATATTGTAAGCTCTGGAGCAGAGTCCCCTCTCCTCTTAGATTGTAAGCTCTGGGGCAGGGTCCCCTCTCCTCTTAGATTGTAGCTCTTGAGCAGGGTCCCCTCTCTCTTAGATTGTAAGCTCTGGAGCAGGGTCCCCTCTCCTCTTAGATTGTAAGCTCTGGGTCAGGGTCCCCTCTCCTCTTAGATTGTAAGCTCTGGAGCAGGGTCCCCTCTCCTCTTAGATTGTAAGCTCTTGAGCAGGGTCCCCTCTCCTCTTAGATTGTAAGCTCTGGAGCAGGGTCCCCTCTCCTCTTAGATTGTAAGCTCTGGAGCAGGGTCCCCTCTCCTCTTAGATTGTAAGCTCTGGAGCAGGGTCCCCTCTCCTCTTAGATTGTAAGCTCTTGAGCAGGGTCCCCTCTCCTCTTAGATTGTAAGCTCTGGAGCAGGGTCCCTCTCCTCTTAGATTGTAAGCTCTGGGGGGGTCCCTCTCCTCTTAGATTGTAAGCTCTGGAGCAGGGTCCCCTCTCCTCTTAGATTGTAAGCTCTGGGGCAGGGTCCCCTCTCCTCTTAGATTGTAAACTCTGGGGCAGGGTCCCCTCTCCTCTTAGATTGTAAACCCTGGAGCAGGGTCCCCTCTTAGATTGTAAGCTCTGGGGCAGGGTCCCCTCTCCTCTTAGATTGTAAGCTCTGGAGCAGGGTCCTCTCAGATTGTAAACTCTGGGGCAGGGTCCTCTCTCCTCTTAGATTGTAAGCTCTGGGGCAGGGTCCCCTCTCCTCTTAGATTGTAAACTCTGGGGCAGGGTCCCCTCTCCTCTTAGATTGTAAGCTCTGGAGCAGAGTCCCCTCTCCTCTTAGATTGTAAGCTCTGGGGCAGGGTCCCCTCTCCTCTTAGATTGTAAACTCCGGAGCAGGGTCCTCTCTCCTCTTAGATTGTAAGCTCTGGGGCAGGGTCCCCTCTCCTCTTAGATTGTAAGCTCTTGAGCAGGGTCCCCTCTCCTCTTAGATTGTAAGCTCTGGAGCAGGGTCCCCTCTACTCTTAGATTGTAAGCTCTGGGGCAGGGTCCCCCCTCCTCTTAGATTGTAAACTCTGGGGCAGGGTCCCCTCTCCTCTTAGATTGTAAACTCTGGAGCAGGGTCCTCTCTCCTCTTAGATTGTAAGCTCTGGGGCAGGGTCCCCTCTACTCTTAGATTGTAAGCTCTGGGGCAGGGTCCCCCCTCCTCTTAGATTGTAAACTCTGGAGCAGGGTCCCCTCTCTCTTAGATTGTAACTCTGGAGCAGGGTCCCCTCTCCTCTTAGATTGTAACTCTGGGGCAGGGTCTCTCTCCTCTTAGATTGTAAGTTCTGGAGCAGGGTCCCCTCTCCTCTTAGATTGTAAGCTCTGGGGCAGGGTCCCCTCTCCTCTTAGATTGTAAGCTCTGGAGCAGGGTCCCCCTCCTCTTAGATTGTAAGCTCTGGAGCAGGGTCCCCTCTCCTCTTAGATTGTAAGCTCTGGGCAGGGTCCCTCTCCTCTTAGATTGTAAACTCTGGGGCAGGGTCCCCTCTCCTCTTTAGATTGTAAGCTCTGGGGCAGGGTCCCCTCTCCTCTTAGATTGTAAGCTCTGGAGCAGGGTCCCCTCTCTCTTAGATTGTAAGCTCTGGGGCAGGGTCCCCTCCCTCTTAGATTGTAAACTCTGGGGCAGGGTCCCCTCTCCTCTTAGATTGTAAGCTCTGGAGCAGGGTCCCCTCTCCTCTTAGATTGTAAGCTCTGGAGCAGGGTCCTCTCTCCTCTTAAGATTGTAAGCTCTGGAGCAGGGTCCCCTCTCCTCTTAGATTGTAAGCTCTGGAGCAGGGTCCTCTCTCCTCTTAGATTGTAAATTCTGGAGCAGGGTCCCCTCTCCTCTTTAGATTGTAAGCTCTGGGGCAGGGCCCCTCTCCTCTTAGATTGTAAGCTCTGGAGCAGGGTCCCCTCTCCTCTTAGATTGTAAACTCTGGAGCAGGGTCCCCTCTCCTCTTAGATTGTAAGCTCTGGGGCAGGGTCCCCTCTCCTCTTAGATTGTAAGCTCTGGAGCAGGGTCCCCTCTCCTCTTAGATTGTAAGCTCTGGAGCAGGGTCCCCTCTCCTCTTAGATTGTAAGCTCTGGAGCAGGGTCCCTCTCCTCTTAGATTGTAAGCTCTGGGGCAGGGTCCCTCTCCTCTTAGATTGTAAGCTCTGGGGCAGGGTCCCTCTCCTCTTAGATTGTAAGCTCTGGAGCAGGGTCCCCTCTCCTCTTAGATTGTAAGCTCTGGAGCAGGGTCCCCTCTCCTCTTAGATTGTAAGCTCTGGGCAGGGTCCCCTCTCCTCTTAGATTGTAAGCTCTGGAGCAGGGTCCCCTCTCCTCTTAGATTGTAAGCTCTGGAGCAGGGTCCCCTCTCCTCTTAGATTGTAAGCTCTGGAGCAGGGTCCCCTCTCCTCTTAGATTGTAAGCTCTGGAGCAGGGTCCCTCTCCTCTTAGATTGTAAGCTCTGGAGCAGGGTCCCCTCTCCTCTTAGATTGTAAGCTCTGGAGCAGGGTCCCCTCTCCTCTTAGATTGTAAGCTCTGGAGCAGGGTCCCTCTCCTCTTAGATTGTAAGCTCTGGAGCAGGGTCCCCTCTCCTCTTAGATTGTAAGCTCTGGAGCAGGGTCCCCTCTCCTCTTAGATTGTAAGCTCTGGAGCAGGGTCCCCTCTCCTCTTAGATTGTAAGCTCTGGAGCAGGGTCCCCTCTCCTCTTAGATTGTAAGCTCTTGAGCAGGGTCCCCTCTCCTCTTAGATTGTAAGCTCTGGAGCAGGGTCCCCTCTCCTCTTAGATTGTAAGCTCTGGGTCAGGGTCCCCTCTCCTCTTAGATTGTAAGCTCTGGAGCAGGGTCCCCTCTCCTCTTAGATTGTAAGCTCTGGAGCAGGGTCCCCTCTCCTCTTAGATTGTAAGCTCTGGGGCAGGGTCACCAATGGCTCCGACAGAAGATTCGGGGTCATAAGTGTGAGAATCCAGGCTCCCCACCAGCGGCCATAAACTGACAGTAACGTCCTGACAGCAGGTATTCTTGGCTCCACATTGACAGGTTTCCTGGATCGGGATCCAGAGAGGATTAATAGATCAGTGGCGCAGGTACAGGTTTGCATCCGCGGTGCTGTCGGACATTACAGCTCTCTTGCCTTTCATTCCAACAACTCCTTTCGGAAATCTATGGACACAGGTGGACGGTCGCAGTTTGGCAACACTGTTGCATAGACACCAGGATATACAGCATAAGGCAGTGGTTCCAAACCATGGTCCACAGGTCCCCCTAACAGGCCAGGTTTGCAGGATATGTGAAGCACAGCACAAGGGACATGATTTGCTGCTCAGAGATTGCAGGATTCAGTCTATTTCCCCAATGGAATACTTAAAACCTGTCCTGTTAGGGGGTACTCAATGATCAGGGTTGGTAATAGGGTTGCCAGATCCTCCTTGTTTTCCTGGACACATTTATGCTGTTGTACAATCCATGTGCAGCATATGAATTATACATATTACAGGGCTGATCCTTCGCTGAGCTATACATCTGTATGTATCATTAATGTGTCGGGAAAATATGGCTGATCTGGCAACTGTAGGTGGGAACCGCTGACACAGGGTGCGGAATATACAGCATTCAGAGAAACCCCAGAACCCGTAAATCTACAAGGCAAGTCACAGAGCACGGCGATTAGATGTCACTCGCAAGGAGCACCCCCCCCCCCCACTAACCCTTTCACAACCAAGCACTTTTTGTTGGGTGACATACATGGTTATTCAGAGAGAGGTGAAACGCAGGAGAATGACTGGAGAAGTTTAAATTCTAGGTCAAAATAGCCAAACCAGAAAAATTCTCCCATTTATCTCCCTTTCCAAATCGGCTATTTGGTCTAGAATGTTCTCTTCTCCTGCCAGGTCTCCTGAGTTTCACCTTTCTCTGAATAACCATGATAGTGACACTTGGGCAGATGCCGCCGCCTCCGCCCAATTAACTCAGGGACTCCTGCTGCACCTGGAAGTCCCTAAAGCTTTTCTGTGCGATTTGAACACCCCTGTGGAACCTGCCCGCTTTCCATACGCAAGTTCCATAGCGCCTGCACAGAGCGATGGGTCGGAGCTGCACGCGCATGCACAGATCTGAACCCCACAATTCTGCCAGATCGGTGGAGCGTGGGTTGGACACTCCTCAGATCCTGACCACTTTAGTGTCCCTTTAAATCTAGAGGGAAAGGATGATTTTACATAAAGATTGTTATTCAGTCATTTAAAGTTCAAATAACTGATGTATTCTGTGTCCCCCCCCCCCCTTCTAAAAGGGACACCACTGGTAGATGGTACAGAACAAAGCATCCAAGTGGTGGTGGTGGGGGGGGGGGGGAGCATGGTTTTCGTTGTCCTTCAAACCTTGGACCTTATGTTTTGAACTATTCCCTCCCTGTGATTTTCTAATTTTGCATTTATGTCTACTAATCAAAACGGTGTTAATAAAACAGATTTAAAGAGAAGTGTCGAACTAGTGTAAATTCACTCGTTTTTACAGATTATTTGTTTTACATATTGCTGGCTCTTTTCTGGCACAATGTTGCACAGGGTCTGCATTATCAGCATACAGGCAGAAATGGCCTTCGTGTCAGTAAATGTGCTGCAGACAGATAATAAAATGGTGAGATCTTCTGATTATGGGGGTTTGTAGTGATCAGAATGATATTATTAGCAATGCAATATCTGTATGTGCTGCATAATGCCTATGTATGGCAATTACAGCAACACCTTGTATCTGTATGTGCTGCATAATGCCTGTGTATGGCAATTACAGCAACACCTTGTATCTGTATGTGCTGCATAATGCCTGTGTATGGCAATTACAGCAACACCTTCAGGGTTATTCAGAGAGTGAAAAGCAGGAGAATGACTGGAGAATGAAAAATTCTAGGTCAAAATAGCCGATTTGGAAAGTGAGATGAAAGGGAGAATTTTTCTGGTTTGGCTATTTTGACCTAGAATTTTTCATTCTCCTGCTTTTCACGCTCTCTGAATAACCCTGCTTGTATCTGTATGTGCTGCATAATGCCTGTGTATGGCAATTACAGCAACACCTTGTATCTGTATGTGCTGCATAATGCCTGTGTATGGCAATTACAGCAACACCTTGTATCTGTATGTGCCGCATAATGCCTGTGTATGGCAATTACAGCAACACCTTGTATCTGTATGTGCTGCATAATGCCTGTGTATGGCAATTACAGCAACACCTTGTATCTGTACTGTACAGGGATTTACACTCATAACCCCCTGAATCTTATCCCTGTACAGCAGCCACTGACCCCACAGCTCTCCCTGTATTCTGACAAATCCCTGGCTGCTGGAATGCTGCAGTAAAGTTTGAGATTTTTGTTGCAGTAAGGGTTGGTGTTGCATCTTGTAGCTCCTTCACAGTAAGACAGGGTGCACAACGAATTTGATTTAAAAAGTGTGCAAATAGGGTGTTCTACGCAGACTTTCCATTGTAATACAATGAAAGCCGAATATACACTTTTGGCAGTGAAAGGGTTAAAGCAGCATTTACCTCTGCCCTTTTCAACATTTAATGACTCACATGCAAGATCTCCTTTGCACCATGTCCTGTATATCTAGACCACGGGTCAGCAACCTTGAGGCCTCCAGATGTTTTGGAGCAACGTATCCCATGTTTCTCTGCCATTATATTGGCCGAGCTTCATGGTAGATGTAGTTCCAAAACAAGTTTGCCACCCCCTGATTTAAAGAGACCACCCCATGCTGTAGTCTAACATAAATCTGTTGAGACTTGGACCTCTCATGGCTGCCATTGATGGGAAATGGCAAAGACTTCTCACAATAGATCGAACATGGCACTGCTAGAAAGCAAAGACTCCCAAATATTCCATAAATAAAAAAACACATCTCACCGCGTGGATTTGAGGCATGTGAGCGGAGGTCTGGCAGGAGAGGAAGGTGTCCCATTGAGCCGCACCCCCCAAAATAAATAAAGACCTAGGCAGCGGAGGAAGGCTTTCTCAGAGAGGATTAACCGGTCAGGGAAGCTCAATCGAAGCAGAACACGAAGCAATTAATTTTTTAAATGCAATTTGAAATAAATGAGACAAAGCCCGAACAAATTTATTTTCACGGTTTATTTTTTAAACAAGTCGCCACATTTCACAGCGGTCCTCTTAGAAGTTCCTGGGGGGGGGGGGGGGGGGAGAGAGAAAAAAGGGAAACATGAGATTATGAGCGCAACAAGCTTGTGTTTGCAAAAAGATGCTCTACAATAGGTCTATTAATGGAAATTTACAAAGGGACACAACACACCATGGCCACTTTATCTGCTTGGATGCTCTACACTTCACCCCCTCCAACCCATTTTTCAGACATGGTGTTTTGAAGTGGAGGCAACACACAATATGAATATCCCACCTGCCGGTCACGGATGATGTCAGCATGCTAGCGTGCTGACATCATCCACTCTGAAAGCTCGCAGCAGTGGGTGATCTGGGCGACGGCAGCCGAGGATTGGTGCTGCGCGCATGTGCAGTCAATCCACTGTTATGCGTAGGCGTGGAATTTGATGTAAAAAAAATACAAAATTCCATCTCAAATCTGCAGGGACTTCTGCTTTTTGGAAGCCCTGAGCTGATGAGAGCAGCAGCCTGACGCAGAGAGAGAAAATGGTGCTTACACTTAAAAGCAACATTTGGCCATATTATGTTCAGAACGCTAATGTCAGCGCTCACCTGTGTGAGCGTTAGCCTTGGTTGCCCTAGCGCGGGCGCACCATATTACGAACCCAACGCTAACGGGTTAAAAACCCATTAGCGATTCAGATCTTGTGCTTTTCAGCATAAGTTTACTGTACTTTGCGCTCCCCATGTTAAGCATAGGGAGGTCAAAGAGTTAATTAGCATATTACCAAGTCCTAATTCGGTTAACTCGAAAGTTAACCACAGCCAGGTCCTGGCGCTAAATGATTCCGTCAGCAGAACCCCCGACAGAAAAAATATCACATACTCGCCTCTAATCCCGAGGCGAGACTGGCGGCTCCATTCGCCTCTTGCTGCCGGGAGTGGAGAGAGTCTGCAGGATTAAGTCCCTCAGTCTCCCTCTGCGGATCACTACGTCGATCTGCCGGATCTTGCGAGGAGAGATCCTGCAGGTCATGTGGCAGTCAGCCTCAACGGAGTCCTATGGATTCCATGAAGAGGATCCCGTGGTTTAGCACAGTGTTACGGTGCAAACTGCTGGATTAACTCCTGCACTGTAATATCACGCTAAAACAGGGACGCTAAGAAGAAACCCGCAGGCACAGGTTTTTCTCTTTAGCGTCCCTGTAGTGCCCATTATTAGGGAGAGGATGTACGCAATATCTGCCCAATTATTTAAGGGAAAAAGGGGAGATGGTTTTTTTAATAATAGATTCACTTTAATACATTGCTCAAACCAACCTCCGTTACCAGAGACATAACTGGATACAATTAAATTGCTCTGAAAGACAGGTTTGACAGCACCCTGTATGTGAGGGCTGTATGAGACAAGGACAGGACTGTCAAACCTTGTACCCCCACCCCACGATGACGACCTACAATACCCAGAATTCATTGACTGTAATAGATGGCCAGGGAATCATGGGAGTTGTAGTTCACAAACATCTGGGAGGAGGCTGGCGTTTGACAGCCTTGATGTAGGAGGCGAGAGGAAGCTGGGTTTGAAAGTCTGAATTTTAATTCATGACTCGGAGGCTCCTATTTTGCATCTCTTTCTTAGCATTTATTAAACAGCAGCATAGAAAAACTTTAACAGAAACTAGCTCCTCCCTTCCCACAGTCCATTGCAACAAGCACCCTCCCCTGCCTATAAACAGGTTCTTCCCGCCAAAATGATCCTCTTTCTTAGCTGCTCGTGACCAGATAAGTACTCTGCGCAGCGCTCCTCAATCTGGTCGGTATTTGGTCCCGGCGTCCCGGTTATAACACGGGCGCCGGCCGAGTATCGGCTATTGCGCTTCGCCCATGTACTTTCACAACCGCTGGTTACGACGCGATTTACATTACGGCCGGATCTACTTCCTCTCGCGGCGGCCCACGTGATCGGCGCGTCGCGCGCGGGAGCTCATTCAGCCGTTTTGCCTGCACGAAGTTAGTCGAGTGATACCATGCCTGCAAAGGGGAAGCGCAAATCACCTCCTCCCTCGGTGGAGTCCGAATGCTCGGGGGACAGCGATGCTGATCAGGTCACTCATTCCCCACGGGAGACCCGGCCCCCCCTTCCCTGTCTTTATCCTCTGACATACAGGCCTCCATTGCCTCGGCAGTTAAGGCGGAAGTAGCTCACCTATCCTCCAGCTTCTCCAGCTCCCTCCTAGAGGTTCTGACAGCCGTCCAGGCATTACAAAAACCTGCCATACCCGCATCCCCGGGCTCTAGCCCTGCGGAGGGCCTGTCTTCCAGCCCGGCAGTAGTTTTGCCCCCCGATGGGGTGGGCAAAAAGTCAGTGCGGAAGACAAAGCACTTGACTCGAGGGGCTGGCATCCCTGCAGTACTGCCACCACCTGATGTAACACCCCCTCGTAAAAGGGCACTAGTTACCCAAACACCAGCAGCTACTGCTGTTAAAAGACCCAAACAGGTGGATAAATCCCCTCCAGAGGAGGCGGATGGTGAGGACGAGGATTCTCACTCGGATGATCCCGATGGTCTGTCGGCCGGGGATGATGAAGTGGTGCTCCACGCTCCCTATGACGAAATATTCGATATGAGGGACACGGTGACCTATGCCCCTACTGGGGATAAGGCGATAATTTGTGACCCACAAGGGGACCCTCTATTCTACCCTGAGGATCTGTCTCACCCCCGATCCTCTGCCTGGTCACCAAGGCCCCACGTGGAGAAGTGGCTGGACGACCGCATGCGGCGCCCGTTAGATAAGGCCACACGAGACAGGATGCGAGCTGAATGCCCACGTCCCACCACTATGGGAAAGACCTGTCTGACTCCCTTAGTGGACAAAGACTTCCAAAAGTATGTCACCCACCATGGCTGGTCTGCTAAAGCAGGCATCGACCAAGCTTTTAAGAAATGTCAGGATCGTCTCCTAGACACTGTAGGCCCCTTAATAAAATTGTTTGACATTGCAGAAGGAGCCAAGGCCCAAGGGGACACCCTGGACCCCTCCATGGTGAGAGGCTGGCTCCAACGCTCCATCTGTTTTTTAGCTAACGCCAATT
Source organism: Leptobrachium leishanense (assembly GCA_009667805.1). Taxonomy (NCBI): domain Eukaryota; kingdom Metazoa; phylum Chordata; class Amphibia; order Anura; family Megophryidae; genus Leptobrachium; species Leptobrachium leishanense. The sequence goes on from RXON01003373.1 coordinate 52,688, forward strand.
CCGCCCTCTCGGCTGAGAGACGCAGATCTATTCTGCTTAAGGTGGACAACCAACTAACAGAGAAGGCTGACTCTGATCTCGGCAGTGAAGCCCAAGGGCTATTATTTGGCGAAAAATTCGTCCGAGACCTGGGCAAATACGCCAATACATTCACCTCCCTGGACAAGGTCTCGACCTCTATGAAAAAAGTGTTCAAAGGACGTGTTTTTGGCAAGGCCGGTAGAGCTAGGGGAAACTTTACCGGCCGCCCAGGACCGGGTACCAACACGGCCCAATCCTTCTCCACTCCCACTGCCCCGCAAACGCACGGCAGTGAAACAACGTATTATAACACGGGATTCTTCCCCTCGCGCACCCGCGGCTGGCGCGGTAGAGGCTTCCGTGGCTCCCGAGGGTCCTTCAACTCCCGTCGCCCACCAGGTAAGACTCCAGTTACGCTCGCAGACTGTACCACGGGTGGGGGGACGCATAACGCGCTTTCTTTCCAAATGGAAATCCCTGACTTTGGACCCCTGGGTCCTACAAACAGTCACAGGCTTCCACCTAGACTTCGAATCCGTTCCGACACAAATGACCCTTCCTACACCCCTCCGATTCTCCTCAGAGTGCTCCACGATGGTGGACGAGGAGGTTCGGAGCCTTGCTCGGAAGGGTGCTATAGAACGAGTTCAGTCACACACACTAGGGTTTGTGAGCAATCTATTCCTAGTGGCCAAGAAAGGCGGGGGCTCACGGCCCGTCATAAATCTAAAGGAACTAAACTCCTTCATAGTGTATCGCCACTTCAAAATGGAAGGCATGAAAGACCTTCCTCCCCTTCTCCTGCCGGGGGATTGGCTAGCAAAGGTGGACCTAAAGGACGCCTATCTATCCGTTCCCGTGACAACCGAACACAGAGACTTCCTGCAGTTTCATTGGCAGGGGAGCTCTGGCGTTTCTCCAGTCTTCCCTTCGGGCTCTCCTCAGCACCTTGGTGCTTCACCAAACTGCTGAGGCCGGTGATGGCGAATTTGCGAGAACGAGGTGTTCGCCTCATTGTCTACCTAGACGACATCCTGCTCCTGGCATCCACGAAAGGGTTACTTTCTCTGCACTTGCAGTGGACCCTCTCCCTCCTGCAGGAACTGGGTTTCGTGGTGAACACGGAGAAATCGGTTCTGCAACCGACCTTGCGGCTGGAATTCTTGGGCCTAATAGTGGATTCGACATCCATGCGGCTCACTCTTCCAGCCGACAAGCTTTACACAATAGAGAAAGAGGCGCGCTCTCTTCTAAGAGACGTTCCTTGTTCCCTGAGAGCTCTTGCTCGCATGGTAGGCCTCCTCTCGGCCACCAGGCTGGCAATACCCCCAGCTCCCCTGCACTATCGAGCCCTCCAACGCCTGATGGCCCGTTTCCTCCGGGAGGGAGTACCTTATTCTGGGATGATAACCCTCTCGGACGAAGCTCGCCACGATCTCACGTGGTGGATGACGGACCTCCGGTCCTGGAACGGGAAAGCGATCCTTCCGGCCCCCCCTTGCCTCACAATAGAGTCGGATGCTTGCCGCTCCGGTTGGGGAGCTCGCTGCGGCCCTCTGGAGACAGGGGGCGGTTGGTCGGCGGAGGAGACTCTCCTCCACATCAATTGCCTCGAGCTGCTTGCAGGCTTGTTTGCAATCCAGTGCTTCGCCAAGGGACTCCGGGATTGCACCATCCTCCTGCGCATGGACAATTTCCCGGCGGTCCGCAACATCAACGCCCTGGGGGTCCCAGGTCCCCCATGCTCACACTGCTAGCTCAGCGGTTTTGGGCACATTGCTTCGCGTCGGGGCTCGCGATTCAGGCACAATTCCTCCCAGGTCTCGACAATGTGGTAGCGGATTGGAACTCCAGACACACGCTGGATTCGGGCGATTGGAGGCTGCTACCCGCAGTCTTCGCTCGTCTTTCGAATCTCTGGGGTCCGTTCACGACCGATCTGTTCGCCTCGCGTCTGAACCGCCAACTTCCGAAGTTTTACAGCTGGCGTCCAGACCCCGAGGCGAGAGCAACGGATGCGTTCCTACAACCTTGGTCCCGGGGACGGCTCTACGCCTTTCCCCCTTTCGCCATGGTGGCTCGCACCCTCGCCAGGGTTCGTTCACAAACAGCGACCCTGGTCTTGGTGGCGCCCCTCTGGCGGAGCCAATCTTGGTTTCCGGCCCTCCTAGAGATGGCCATAGATCGACCGAGGGTGTTGCCTTGCCCTCCGGATCTCATCACGGATCCGGACGGCAAACCACACCCCCTTATCACGTCTCACTGTCCGTTGACTGCATGGTTGGTGTCCGGGGACCCGGCTTTGTCGTTGGAGTTTCGGAACGCACTGACGCCTTGCTCCAACGCGCATGGGCTCCCGGTACCCGAGCAGTCTACGGCACGGCTTGGTCCCGGTGGATTCGCTGGTGTATGGATGGGGGTCTGGATTCCCTTTCAGCCCCTGTGACGGCCGTGCTAGATTTCCTCACGGATCTCTTCGAACGGGGATTAGCATACCGGACGGTTAATTCATTTCGCTCGGCGATTTCGGCAGGCCACCTCGGTTTCCAGGGGGTCCCGGCGGGACGTCACCCCCTGGTCTGTCGGTTACTGCGCGCCGTTCGCTTATCGCGTCCCCCGCGCCCCCGATATTCTTCCACATGGGACGTCTCCGTGGTCCTTAACTTTCTAACAGCGTGGCCGGATAATGACGATCTATCCCTACGCCAACTGTCCGCAAAATTGGTGATGTTATTTTGCTTGCTTTCATGTAAACGGATCAGCGACGTTCGCGCACTGGACTTTGGGGCACGCTCCTTTCTACACGATGGTGTACGCTTTGATGTCTCGCGCCGTACAAAAACGGCCATTACCTCGGTTTTCTACCCTGGGTTACCTGATCGCCCGCGGCTTTGCCCGGTTCGCTGCCTGCGCGCTTACGAAACTCGCACGACTGCTTGGCGCCCTCTGGATATTGCGCCTTTATTTCTCTCCTACGTGGTTCCCCACCGCCCGGTGTCATCCACTTCGCTAGCCCGATGGGTGCGTTGGGTGATGGCATCGGCCGGTGTGGACGTCTCCACGTTTGGCGCGCATTCTACGCGCAGCGCCATGGCTTCCTCAGCGGTGCTGTCAGGCTGCCGGTTAGAGGATCTCATGAGAGCGGCGGACTGGTCCAGGGAATCGACCTTCCGGACGTTCTATTTGAAGCCTGTCGATCATTGGTCGGCTGCGGTCCTAGACAGGCTTTGAATATGCAAAATAGGAGCCTCCGAGTCATGAATTAAAATTGATAATTTTCCTAAGTATGACGGGAAGTTAGAATTTTAAGAAAGACTCGGAGGCGAGTATTTTCCCGCCCAGTCCCACCCTGGGTTTTCTGTTAAGCGGCTTGGGCGTAGGCTCGCCGGTTCATAGTTTTCTTATTATCCCTCTTCTTCCCACAGCCTCCTGATTTTCTCCAGTCTCGATTGGATGGTTGCCTCGTTGTTTGGTTCTTCTGCCCGTTGGATGATGACTCACACGCAAGAAAGAGGATCATTTTGGCGGGAAGAACCTGTTTATAGGCAGGGGAGGGTGCTTGTTGCAATGGACTGTGGGAAGGGAGGAGCTAGTTTCTGTTAAAGTTTTTCTATGCTGCTGTTTAATAAATGCTAAGAAAGAGATGCAAAATACTCGCCTCCGAGTCTTTCTTAAAATTCTAACTTCCCGTCATACTTAGGAAAATTATCAATTTATTGCATTGACTTACTTTGATACAATTGAGTCGTTTTTCGCCAGCCTAAGAATGGAGTCATCAGATTCTCCCTGCAACGAAAGAAACCGCAATGAATGAAGCATAAAACATGTTTGCAATAGAGGGTTCCCCCACCAAACGTGGAAAAATGAGACCAACGTGTCGAAACTGTCGCAAACTCAGGTGTTCGACACATTGAAGCCATTCATCGCACTCCATATCAGTCGCTTTCACTGACAGCAGAACAAAGCCCATCAATGCCAGGTTTACAGTGAAAGTCCCCCCCATTACTTACCATCCTGCGAATGGTGCCGCAGATTGCATAGGTCTTGAATTGGCCATTAAACCTCCCGGTGACTTTGTCAACCTGTAAACGAAACCATGAAAGGCGAGAATTCAATCACCCATTCGTACATTAAATCACAACCCTTGGCATTGGGCAATGAATGCACAAACCTGTAGGAAGACGCGCCAGCTGTGTTTGGGAACATTACAGAATTGCGTGTAATTGTAAACATAAAAGAAGCCTTCCTTTTATAGCGTACGGGAACCGCGCAAAACTTGCAACGGCGCACAAACATTATTCCCTGAAACTGCCCCAGGCAACAAAATCTGATTAACTGGGCTAGCAGGAGGCGCTACACCAGTAATACCAGTCAACATAATGAATAAAGTGAAGATACATGAATTTATTGCCAAGGTAGCTGGGGATGGTAACGGCAATAAGGACATGAACTTATTGTCTGACTCCTGTAATCACATTTAATGGAATGAACCTCTCTCTGTATGAGTGTGCTGGGACAGAGAGGAAAAACGTGACCATGCTGCCTGTCTACAAAGTCAGAAGTGTCCGTGAAGGACCTCGTTACAGAGGGACACTTGCCAAATATTTGAAACCATGTCACCGGAACTGACGCGGATCAGCTGTGTGCCATATCCGCCATGGGAAAAATCAGCGAAGTCGGCACATGGCTCGTACCACACGTCAGTATGTTTAAGGGCAGTGGTGAAAAATCAGCGAACTGTCAGGAACACGCATGCGCACCGATGTCACCACATGCCTGTAAGCACAACCCGGTATGTTTGAAGGCAATGTGGTAAACCGGCGAACTGATATGAACGCACGTGCATTAACCCGTTCACCACCGCACCGTTTTGTAGTCCAAAAAGTTCTGCAAGATAGTGCAATGCAGTAATGAACAAAAATCATATTACAACCAGAAATGGGACCTCACCTCTGCGACATTCATCTGGATGGACGCGTGATCCTTGGCACAGATTATTCTGTTGCTCGCAGAGCTTGGGGAAAAAAAAAAAAAAAACGTAAATAACTTCTGTACACTGTCATACAACTCGCAGGAAGTGAGCTGGTAAGTAAAGGGAAGGGGCACAGTGGGACAGCAAACTTGGCCCTCCTGATAAATTGGAACTACAGTTCCCATAAGGCTCTGCAAAAGCTACCACATAGTTGAGGATCATGGGAGATGTAGTTCAAAATCATCTTGGGGGCAGGTTTGCTGATCCGAGGTTCCTTTTCCAGGAGCTACATAGATTAAAACGTCAGAGGTGTAAAATGACTTTCAAATCAATACCCAAATCTTCTGGCATAGAAGAGCAATAAAGCAACTCGCAGCCCAGTCACTCTCAAAACACGGAGCTCAAGGCATGCACTACAGATCCATTAAAGCTCTGCCATCGCAGGACGGCACTGGGCAGGATGGCCTGCTGCAAGTGGCCAATTCTAAAGCCATGTTAAACGCCTACCCTAATAATTTCAGAGTCAGGTACCGACTGACAAGCATACCCTATTATTCTTCTTCATTTATAAAGCGCCAGCATATTCCGCAGCGCTGTACAATAGGCACAGTATAGACAGGGTTACAATACATTGAACAGCATTAGACAAACCGTAAAGGAGGAGATGAGGGCCCTATTCACGTAGGAACTCACCATTTACGGGGGACATACAAGTCCACGAATTCACCGGCGTCGTTCTGCATGTTGTAGAAAAGTCACACACCGACCTAAAGAGGGGAAAAAGAAAAGGATTAAAATTAGGTTTCATGAAGAAATCCATCATAAACTCACACTGACATCTTACTGGAAGCTAATGGCAGAGTTTGTGTGGCCAAAGAGGATCTGGCATCCAAACTCAGGATTAAAGTGCACAATTCCAGTGACAGCAGCTCTGAGTAGGGATTAGAAGCCAATGTATGAATGTATAGGAGGTACCAGCACATGTCCTCTGCATACAAGATGACAGCGGTGAAGATCAATGGGTTGATTAATCTGGTATGTTAAAATTATAAAACAGACTCAAAAGCAGGCAACAAGAGGTTAACAAGGTGTAGTATACAATATATGATTAGGTCTCAATTTGCTATTCAAGCACATCCCTGCTGCAATCTCCGACACAGACACGCCATAGGATGGAACCTAGCCAAGTATTAGTATTTATCCCAAATATCTGCATTATTTCCAGTTTCAATAACATTGGCTGCTCAAGCAAAAGACTGTAGAGACCAAACACAGAACGGGAGCCTGGAGATGGACGATCCTTGTCTATCGAACCCAGGGGGTGGGGATGGATATATATACATAGATATATATATAATTATGGTTTAAAAATAACCTTGAGAATATAAAGCAGCGTCTAATACACCGAGCAGCACATATTTACATAGATCTCTATGATGTTGCCGCCTTGGGAATCCAGAGAAATTAAAAGAGGTCTAGTATCGGCCTCTGACAACAAGTCTACATATGGATGTATGGCACGACACAATGACCTAGGTAACTGCATATTCACGATGATCCCTCTGCTCTCCCACCCACCGTTGGTCCCTAATTTCTGGTCTCCTTTCCAGCTGTCTCCACTTCTCTCTCTAATTACTCTAACCAAGCCCAAGCTTCTGGTCCTTCCAACGCAAGCCCTGCTATATTATTTCTGGCCACCAGCTCCCCCTTCCCTCTGCTCCCATTTGTTTCACTTACCCAAGTCCCTTAGATCGTAAGCTCACGGAAAGCCTGGCTGAGCAATTTGTTAAAGTGCTGTATTACCTGGACAGTTATCCTACAGGCAGGGTTGTCGCTTTTCCTCATTTATCGTGTACGTCTCAGGTTTGTCGCCCCCCCCTTATCGTAAAGCGCTACAGAATATGCAGGCGCTGTATAAATGTCTAACTGTACAAATTCAAATGTTCTTGAAAAGGAGCCAAAACTCAATGCATCTTTTACCGGTAAAATACTTTAGATATATTATAGCGCAGGACGTGAGAAGTCCATGGGCTGGAAAGTCAACGCGACACCCTGACCACTCTCTTTTTAAAGTGGTCCAGCCGCGTCACACACCCCCATCACCTCCTCCAGTGGTTTGACTCTTACACACAGTATGAGGTCTGAGCACAGCTAGGGCCCATATAAGAGCAATAGGAGCCAGAGTGAGGGCGTATATATGTATTTATGACTGAATAATGTATTAAAGGAGCCCATATAAATTGTGTTAAACCCACTGAGAGACGTTTCCCCCCCCCTCCCTCATGGCAGACTGGCATCACCCTAGTCACCCCTCAATCTCCTCCCCAGGATATACATGTGGCGGGGAGTATATGCAGCACAGGGGCCAAAGGAAAGAGGGTAAAAGGGCCCTGGAGGGTGAGAAGGGACAGATTGTGGAAGCTCGGTCAGCAGAAGGCGGCCAATGGGGGAAGCGCATAAAGGCCTGTGGATCCCCGGCGTCGCGTGATTCCTGCCGCGGCCCAATACACGTGTCCGAGGCTCTCCCGGGCCTTCGACCAGGCCTGCAGGTGGGAACCGCGGCGGCTTCCCGTGGGCAACAGGGTAACCCGGGTCCGCCTCTACCCAGCCATGACCCGTCTCAGAGCCTCCCCCGGGCCGCAGTCCCGAGCTCACCTTCTGCTCGCAGTAATGGCTGAAAGGAAAGAGGAGGAAGCGGCGACCCGGAAGCAGTAAAGTCACCGCGACGGGAGAAGCACTTCCGGGTCACACAGAGGAAACACTTTACTTGCACTAAACGCAAACCTATTACACAATGCACTTTTTATGTATAAAAATATATGTCCCAGGTCCTGGAATGGTTATATCTGTGTGATTTGTATCAGGGAGGGGTCGGGTTATATCTGTGTGATTTGTGTCAGGGAGGGGGTCAGGTTATATCTGTGTGATTTGTGTCAGGGAGGGGTCGGGTTATATCTGTGTGATTTGTGTCGGGGAGGGGTCGGGTTATATCTGTGTGATTTGTGTCAGGGAGGGGTCGGGTTATATCTGTGTGATTTGTGTCGGGGAGGGGTCGGGTTATATCTGTGTGATTTGTGTCAGGGAGGGGTCGGGTTATATCTGTGTGATTTGTGTCGGGGAGGGGTCGGGTTATATCTGATTTGTGTCAGGGAGGGGTCGGGTTATATCTGTGTGATTTGTGTCAGGGAGGGGTCGGGTTATATCTGTGTGATTTGTGTCAGGGAGGGGTCGGGTTATATCTGTGTGATTTGTGTCAGGGAGGGGTCGGGTTATATCTGTGTGATTTGTGTCAGGGAGGGGTCGGGTTATATCTGTGTGATTTGTGTCAGGGAGGGGTCGGGTTATATCTGTGTGATTTGTGTCAGGGAGGGGTCGGGTTATATCTGTGTGATTTGTGTCAGGGAGGGGTCGGTCGGGTTATATCTGTGTGATTTGTGTCAGGGAGGGGTCGGGTTATATCTGTGTGATTTGTGTCGGGGAGGGGTCGGGTTATATCTGATTTGTGTCAGGGAGGGGTCGGGTTATATCTGTGTGATTTGTGTCAGGGAGGGGTCGGGTTATATCTGTGTGATTTGTGTCAGGGAGGGGTCGGGTTATATCTGTGTGATTTGTGTCAGGGAGGGGTCGGGTTATATCTGTGTGATTTGTGTCGGGGAGGGGTCGGGTTATATCTGTGTGATTTGTGTCGGGTTATATCTGTGTGATTTGTGTCAGGGAGGGGTCGGGTTATATCTGTGTGATTTGTGTCAGGGAGGGTTCGGGTTATATCTGTGTGATTTGTGTCAGGGAGGGGTCGGGTTATATCTGTGTGATTTGTGTCAGGGAGGGGTCGGGTTATATCTGTGTGATTTGTGTCAGGGAGGGGTCGGGTTATATCTGTGTGTGATTTGTGTCGGGGAGGGGTCGGGTTATATCTGATTTGTGTCAGGGAGGGGTCGGGTTATATCTGTGTGATTTGTGTCAGGGAGGGGTCGGGTTATATCTGTGTGATTTGTGTCAGGGAGGGGTCGGGTTATATCTGTGTGATTTGTGTCAGGGAGGGTCGGGTTATATCTGTGTGATTTGTGTCGGGAGGGGTCGGGTTATATCTGTGTGATTTGTGTCGGGTATATCTGTGTGATTTGTGTCAGGGAGGGGTCGGGTTATATCTGTGTGATTTGTGTCAGGGAGGGGTCGGGTTATATCTGTGTGATTTGTGTCAGGGAGGGGTCGGGTTATATCTGTGTGATTTGTGTCAGGAGGGGTCGGGTTATATCTGTGTGATTTGTGTCAGGGAGGGTTCGGGTTATATCTGTGTGATTGTGTCAGGGAGGGGTCGGGTTATATCTGTGTGATTTGTGTCAGGGAGGGGTCGGGTTATATCTGTGTGATTTGTGTCAGGGAGGGTCGGGTTATATCTGTGTGATTTGTGTCAGGGAGGGGTCGGGTTATATCTGTGTGATTTGTGTCAGGGAGGGGTCGGGTTATATCTGTGTGATTTGTGTCAGGGAGGGGTTGGGATATCTGTGTGATTTGTGTCAGGGAGGGGTCGGGTTATATCTGTGTGATTTGTGTCAGGGAGGGTCGGGTTATATCTGTGTGATTTGTGTCAGGGAGGGGTCGGGTTATATCTGTGTGATTTGTGTCAGGGAGGGTTCGGGTTATATCTGTGTGATTTGTGTCAGGGAGGGGTCGGGTTATATCTGTGTGATTTGTGTCAGGGAGGGGTCGGGTTATATCTGTGTGATTTGTGTCAGGGAGGGGTCGGGTTATATCTGTGTGATTTGTGTCAGGGAGGGGGTCGGGTTATATCTGTGTGATTTGTGTCAGGGAGGGGTCGGGTTATATCTGTGTGATTTGTGTCAGGGAGGGGTCGGGTATATCTGTGTGATTTGTGTCGGGGAGGGGTCGGGTTATATCTGTATGATTTGTGTCAGGGAGGGGTCGGGTTATATCTGTGATTTGTGTCGGGGAGGGGTCGGGTTATATCTGTGTGATTTGTGTCGGGGAGGGGTCGGGTTATATCTGTGTGATTGTGTCGGGGAGGGGTCGGGTTATATCTGTGTGATTTGTGTCGGGGAGGGGTCGGGTTATATCTGTGTGATTTGTGTCGGGGAGGGGTCGGGTTATATCTGTGTGATTTGTGTCGGGGAGGGGTCGGGTTATATCTGTGTGATTTGTGTCGGGGAGGGGTCGGGTTATATCTGTATGATTTGTGTCAGGGAGGGGTCGGGTTATATCTGTGTGATTTGTGTCAGGGAGGGGTCGGGTTACATCTGTTGATTTGTGTCAGGGGGGTCGGGTTACATCTGTGTGATTTGTGTCAGGGAGGGGTCGGGTTATATCTGTTGTGATTTGTGTCAGGGAGGGGTCGGGTTATATCTGTGTGATTTGTGTCAGGAGGGGTCGGGTTATATCTGTGTGATTTGTGTCGGGGAGGGGTCGGGTTATATCTGTGTGATTTGTGTCAGGGAGGGGTCGGGTTATATCTGTGTGATTTGTGTCAGGGAGGGGTCGGGTTATATCTGTGTGATTTGTGTCGGAGGGGTCGGGTTATATCTGTGTGATTTGTGTCAGGGAGGGGTCGGGTTATATCTGTGTGATTTGTGTCAGGGAGGGGTCGGGTTATATCTGTGTGATTTGTGTCGGGGAGGGGTCGGGTTATATCTGTGATTTGTGTCAGGGAGGGGTCGGGTTATATCTGTGTGATTTGTGTCGGGGAGGGGTCGGGTTATATCTGTGTGATTTTTGTCGGGGAGGTCGGGTTATATCTGCGTGATTTGTGTCGGGAGGGGTCGGGTTATATCTGCGTGATTTGTGTCAGGGAGGGGTCGGGTTATATCTGCGTGATTTGTGTCAGGGAGGGGTCGGGTTATATCTGCGTGATTTGTGTCGGGGAGGGGTCGGGTATATCTGCGTGATTTGTGTCGGGAGGGGTCGGGTTATATCTGTGTGATTTGTGTCGGGGAGGGGTCGGGTTATATCTGTGTGATTTGTGTCGGGGAGGGGTCGGGTTATATCTGTGTGATTGTGTCAGGGAGGGGTGGGTTATATCTGTGTGATTTGTGTCAGGGAGGGGTCGGGTTATATCTGTGTGATTTGTGTCAGGGAGGGGTCGGGTTATATCTGTGATTGGTGTCGGGGAGGGGTCGGGTTATATCTGTGTGATTTGTGTCAGGGAGGGGTCGGGTTATATCTGTGTGATTTGTGTCAGGGAGGGATCGGGTTATATCTGTGTGATTGTGTCAGGGAGGGGTCAGTTATATCTGTGTGATTTGTGTCAGGGAGGGGTCGGGTTATATCTGTGTGATTTGTGTCGGGGAGGGGTCGGTTATATCTGTGTGATTTGTGTCAGGGAGGGGTCGGGTTTATCTGTGTGATTTGTGTCAGGGAGGGGTCGGGTTATATCTGTGTGATTTGTGTCAGGGAGGGGTCGGGTTATATCTGTGTGATTTGTGTCGGGGAGGGGTCGGGTTATATCTGTGTGATTTGTGTCAGGGAGGGGTCAGGTTATATCTGTGTGATTTTGTGTCAGGGAGGGGTCGGGTTATATCTCTGTGATATGTGTCGGAGGGGTCGGGTTATATCTGTGATTTGTGTCGGGGAGGGGTCGGGTTATATCTGTGTGATTTGTGTCGGGGAGGGGTCGGGTTATATCTGTGTGATTTGTGTCAGGGAGGGGTCGGGTTATATCTGTGTGATTTATGTCGGGGAGGGGTCGGGTTATATCTGTGTGATTTGTGTCGGGGAGGGGTCGGGTTATATCTGTGTGATTTGTGTCAGGGAGGGGTCGGGTTATATCTGTGTGATTTGTGTCAGGGAGGGGTCGGGTTATATCTGTGTGAATTGTGTCAGGGAGGGGTCGGGTTATATCTGTGTGATTTGTGTCAGGGAGGGGTCGGGTTACATCTGTGTGATTTGTGTCAGGGAGGGGTCGGGTTACATCTGTGTGATTTGTGTCAGGGAGGGGTCGGGTTATATCTGTGTGATTTGTGTCGGGGAGGGGTCGGGTTATATCTGTGTGAATTGTGTCAGGGAGGGGTCGGGTTATATCTGTGTGATTTTGTCAGGGGGGGTCGGGTTATATCTGTGTGATTTGTGTCAGGGAGGGGTCGGGTTATATCTGTGTGATTTGTGTCAGGGAGGGGTCAGGTTATATCTCTGTGATTTGTGTCAGGGAGGGGTCGGGTTATATCTGTGTTATTTGTGTCGGGGAGGGGTCGGTTATATCTGTGTGATTTGTGTCAGGGAGGGGTCGGGTTATATCTGTGTGATTTGTGTCAGGGAGGGGTCGGGTTATATCTGTGTGATTTGTGTCAGGGAGGGGTCGGGTTATATCTGTGTGATTTGTGTCGGGGAGGGGTCGGGTTATATCTGTGTGATTTGTGTCAGGGAGGGGTCAGGTTATATCTGTGTGATTTGTGTCAGGGAGGGGTCGGGTTATATCTGTGTGATTTGTGTCGGGGAGGGGTCGGGTTATATCTGTGTGATTTGTGTCGGGTTATATCTGTGTGATTTGTGTCAGGGAGGGGTTGGGTTATATCTGTGTGATTTGTGTCAGGGAGGGGTCGGGTTATATCTGTGTGATTTGTGTCAGGGAGGGGTCGGGTTATATCTCTTTTTTTTTTTTTTTTATTGAAATTTTTAGAAAATTACAATGAAAAGAAGATCACGAAATCAAACTAGGTATGGCCATACTGTGCCAGCAATAACAATAACAAAAGAACTGGTAATAAGGCCGAAGATAATTTGCGATGGGCAAGTGACAAAGCGCGGTGTTAGACTTAAGGCGTAAAATAAAACAAAGCATAAAAATAGTCCAACAAAGCATGGAAAGCGCAAAAGAGGCCCTTGCGGTAAATACGAAAAAACGATGCCAAGAGTCC
>RXON01003374.1:0-22019 GCA_009667805.1 Leptobrachium leishanense
TCTGCGGAAAGACTGGGGCCTTGAGCGCTAGGGAAGGCCTCCTCTTCCTCCCGCTGCTCTGCCTCTAGAGCCACATCTATAATTCCCCGCAGAGTGTGCTCCAGCAGAAACACTAAAGGAATTGTGTCACTGATGCATGCACTGTCCCTGCTCACCATCCTCATTGCCTCCTCAAATGGTGACAGTACAGTGCATGCATCCTTAATTATCAGCCACTGCGGGGGGAAAAAAAACAAGTTGACCTGAACCTGTCCTTGTGCCATACTCACACAGGTACTCGTTGATGGCCCTCTGCTGCTTGTGCAGAAGCTGCAGCATTGCTAATGTCGAGTTCCACCTGGTGGGCATGTCACAGATCAGACGGTTTGTGGGAAGGTGGAATTCTCTTTGAATTTCTGCCAGGCGAACGCTTGCTGGGAATGACCGTCTGAAGTGGCTTCAGACTTTTCTGGCCAGGCTGAGAAGCTCTGGCAGCCCTGGGTACTTGGTTAGGAAAAGCTGTACCACTAGATTTAGGACGTGTGCTAGGCATTGTACATGCGTCAATTTACCCTTGCGTAGGGCGGAGAGAAGGTTGCTGCCATTATCACAGACGATCATTCCCAGCTGAAGCTGGCATGGTGGAAATCATCTCTGCACCTGGCCCTGCAGAGCTGACAGAATTTCTGGCCCAGTGTGGCTCCTGTCCCCTAAACAAACCAGCTCAAGCACAGTATGGCTTCTTTTTGCTTGAGCCATTGCGTAGACCCTGTCAGGGGTCGGTTTAACTGCCACTTCGCCAGAGACAGAGAAGGAGGAGGAGGAGGAGGAGGAAGAGGGAAAGGTGGTGGTGGTGGAGCAGACAGACCTCATACAAGCAGCTTTCTGGAGGTGTGGTGGATGAACAAGCTCCAGCACAGAGCCCCGTCATGGATCCCTCCCAGCTGCAATCAGTTACCCAGTGTGCCGTGAAGGAAATGTAACGACCCTGTCCATGCTTGCTGGACCACGTGTCTAAAGTCACATGCACCTTGTTGCTGACTGCCTTTCCCAATGACTAGATAACATTGTCTTCCACGTGCTGGTATAGTGCTGGAATGGCCTTGCGTGAAAAGTAATGGCGTTTTGGAACCTGCCACTGTGGTACAGCACATTCAGCAAATTCACGGAAGGGAGCAGAGTCCACCAGCTGGAAAGGCAGTAGCTGCAATGCGAGTAATTTTGCTAAGCTGGCATTTAGACGCTGTGCTTGGGGATGGTTGGGACTATATTTTTTCTTACGCTGCAGCAGCTGTGGCAACGTAATCTGACTGCGTAAATCTTCAGCCGATGGGATGATGTCACATTGTGAGGAAGGACCTGGTACATCCATTACTGTAGCATCATCCCTGTCAGTGGAGGTTGTAGACAATGACATGGCAGGACATACAGTGGGGGTAGAGACAGATGAGGAGGAGGACCTACGCAAAGTTTTGCCCAACAGGATGTGTGGCAGGAGGTCATATGTCGCCTCAAGCACGTGGTACCCAAGTGTCCGGTGTCTTTCCCATGCTTAAGCCTCATCTGACATAGGTTACAAATAGCAATGGTGGGGTCTGCTGCACATTTCTTAAAGAACTCCCAGACAGCAGAGTTCCTGCGTGTGTGCTTTGAGACAACAGCGCTCTGCACCGGAGCAGCTCTGACATCTGATGCCTTGGACTAGCTAGTACTACGGTTGGTCATAGAGGATGTTGTGCCTCGTGTTTGCTGTGCCTCCTCCTCCTCCCCCTCCTCCTTACTTGATTCCTCTGTTCGATCTGGCACCCAGGTGGAGTCAGTGACCTCATCATCAATGTCACCTTCACCCCCTATCTCCTCGTCACTGGAGCCAACTTGGCAGTATGCTGCAGCTGCTGGGCAACCAACATGAGTGCCAGTTATTTGTGTGTCATCACTGGCACTCCCTTCCTCTAGGTTGATTATACTCCCTTCCTCAACCTCAGAGATTGAATCAGAGCACTGTACTTGCTGCGCATCCTCAAGCAGCACGTCACTGTCATTGTAGTCAAACAATTCAGCTGACTCCTCCGTGTGTGATAGTGAGGCTACGGCAGGAATATCTGTGGACATGTAGGTTGCATTAGATGCTTTGGCAGCTGAGGTGGACTGTAAAGCACTACAAGCCTGGCTGGCAGAGGACTCGGAGGATGAGGATGGCCTGGTTAGCCAATCCACCAAGTCCTCTGTATGTTGCTGCTGCTTAAGAAGACGGCCAGCACCAGTTAGAAAGGACAAGCGTGCCCCTGCAGAGGATGCACCACGTCCAGAGGCACAGCCTCCCAACACAGGGGCTGCTTGCCCTCTTATCTGTGTCTGGCAGCGTCTGCCTGTCCTTTTTGTTCTTTCAGACATGGGGAGTGATATATAGGTTAATATATACAGAACTCTGATTCAACTCTGGTATAAAGATTAAAGATTTACAGAACTCTGGTATAACTCAGTGAGACACCCTGATAGCTGGCAGCCAGTGACAAGACACAGATTACAATTCCCTCCTATAAATCAGTGAGACCCCTTGATGGGTGGCAGTGAGAAGCCACAGATTACAAGTGTCAGAAACCTCCTATAAATCAGTGAGACCCCCTGATGGGTGGCAGTGAGAAGCCACAGATTACAAGTCTCAGAAACCTCCTATAAATCAGTGAGACCACTTGATGGGTGGCAGTGAGAAGACACAAATTACAATTCGCATAAATCTGCTAGAAATATGTGGGACCCTTGATGGGGGCAGTGAGAAGCCACAGATTGCAAGTCTCAGAAACCTCCTATAAATCAGTGAGACCCCTTGATGGGTGGCAGTGAGAAGCCACAGATTACAAGTCTCAGAAACCTCCTATAAATCAGTGAGACCACACTTGATGGGTGGCAGTGAGAAGCCACAGATTACAAGTCTCAGAAACCTCCTTTAAATCAGTGAGACCCCCTGATGGGTGTCAGCCAGTGAGAACACACGGATTATAACAATTCCCAAATATTTTTTAGAAATTAGTGAGCCCCAAAATACTGCGTGGTACTGGCTGTGTGACAAGACACAGGTCACCTCAATTTCCAATATTTTGTTGAAATTAGTGAGCCCCAAAATACTGCGTGGTACTGGCTGTGTGACAAGACACAGATCACCTCAATTCCCAAATATTTGTAGAAATTTGTGACCCCCAAAATACTTGCTGGCATTGACAAGACACAGAAGATCACCTCAATTCCCAAATGTTTTGTAGAAATTAGTGAGCCCCAAAATACTTGCTGGCAGTGACAAGACACAGAAGATCACCTCAATTCCCAAATGTTTTGTAGAAATTAGTGGGCCCCAAAATACTGCGTGGTACTGGCTGTGTGACAAGACACAGATCACTGCACTTCCCAAATATTTTGTAGAAATTAGTGACCCCCAAAATACTTGCTGGCAGTGACAAGACACCGAAGATCACATCAATTCCCAAATGTTTTGTAGAAATTTGTGATCACCAAAATACCTGAAGTCAGTGCCAAGACACAGATCACCTCAATTCCCAAATGTTTTGTAGAAATTAGTGAGCAACCAAAATACTTGCTGGCAGTGACAAGACACACATCACCTCAATTGCCAGATATTTGGTAGAAATGAGACCCCCAGACCCCCCCAGTAGCGTGGCAGACCGGCAGTAAAGAACACACAACAACAATCTCCTATGAAATCTCCTTGCAAATGCGTGCTGAAGCGGTGCGTGGAACCTTATATAGTGTGCTGCGGGACTTAACTCTGTGAGCCCGTGATTGGGCAAAATTTGCCCAATCAGGACTCTGAGCCGTGATTGGCATAGTGTTGAACCTGTCTTGCACCAGACCTGTGGTCAGGTGCAAGGCTGGAGCCAATTACGAGCTTCAGGCCAGCGGGAAAGTGGCATTGTGGTGCATTGTGGTCGAACATGCTCCGAACACCTGGAAATGTTCGGGGTTCGCGAGCAGACCGAACAGGCTAAGTTCGGTCCGAACTCCGAACCGTCCAAATCGAACAGCTCATCCCTACTCTGCAGAAGTGGCCAAAATAGTGAAGAACAAAAAGATAGCATTCAATAATTATAAAAAAACTCAGACTGAAAAAGTTAGGCAAACCTATAAGATTAGGCAGAAAGAGGCAAAGCAATTTGTAAGAGCTTCCAAAGCACACACAGAAGAGAAAATAGCTCAGTCAGTAAAAAAGGGGGACAAAACATTTTTTAGATACATAAACGAGAAAAGAAAAGTAAAACAAGGATTAGTTAGATTAAAAACAAAGGAAGGAAGGTATGTAGAAAAGGATAAAAGTCTCGCTGACTGCCTCAATGAATATTTTTGTTCAGTCTTTGCAGAAGAAAAGGAAGGAAAGGGACCTCAGTTAGAAGGAAACACTAACGAGACATTTACATATGAGTTTACAGAGGAGGAGGTTCTACAGCAGCTGTCTAAAGTAAAGACAAATAAGTCAATGGGGCCTGATGGGATCCACCCTAAATTATTAAAAAGAGCTCAGTGATGTAATAGCAAAACCGTTAACAGATTTATTTAACCAATCCTTGTTAACGGGAGTCGTCCCAGAAGACTGGAAATTAGCAAATGTTGTGCCCATTTACAAGAAGGGTAGTAGGGAGGAATCGGGGAACTATAGGCCAGTTAGTCTTACGTCAGTAGTGGGGAAATTAATGGAAACCATGTTAAAGGAAAGGATTGTTGAACATCTAAAAACACATAGATTACAGGATCAGAAACAACATGGTTTACCTCAGGGAGATCATGCCAAACTAATCTTATTGATTTTTTTGATTGGGTAACAAAAATAATAGACACAGGTGGTGCAGTAGACATTGCTTATTTAGATTTCAGTAAGGCTTTTGATACTGTTCCGCATAGAAGGCTTATCAATAAATTGCAATCTTTGAGCTTGGATTCCAATATTGTTGAATGGATTAGGCAGTGGCTGAGTGACAGGCAACAGAGGGTTGTGGTAAATGGAGTTTATTCGGCGCAAGGTCTTGTTACCAGTGGGGTACCTCAGGGGTCAGTACTTGGACCCATTCTCTTTAATATTTTTATTAGTGATATTGCAGAAGGTATTAATGGAAAAGTATGTCTTTTTGCTGATGACACAAAGATTTGCAACAGGGTTGACGTTCCTGGAGGGATCAGCCAAATGACATGATTTAGGTAAACTAAAAAAATGGTCGGAGCTGTGGCAATTGAGTTTTACGTGGATAAGTGCAAGATAATGCACCTGGGACGTAAAAACCCAAGGGCTGAATATAGAATATTTGATACAGTCCTAACCTCAACATATGAGGAAAGGGATTTAGGGGTTATTATTTCAGAGGATCTAAGGGTAAGTAGTCAATGTAATAGAGCAGCAGGAAATGCTGGCAGAATGCTTGGTTGTGTAGGGAGAGGTATTAGCAGTAGGAAAGGGAAGTGCTCATGCCACTGTACAGAGCACTGGTGAGACCTCACTTGGAGTACTGTGTGCAGTACTGGAGACCGTATCTCCAGAAGGATATAGACATCTTAGAGAGAGTTCAGAGAAGGGCTACTAAAATGGTGTACGGCTTGAAGGAGAAAAGTTACCAGGAAAGGCTTAATGATCTTAACATGTACAGCTTGGAAAAAAGACGAGACAGAGGAGATATGATAGAAACATTTAAATACGTAAAGGGAATCCACAAGGTAGAGGAAGGGAGTATATTTAAAAGGAAACAAAATAGCAAAACAAGAGGACATAGTCTTAGATTAGAGGGGCAAAGGTTTAAAAGTAACATCAGGAAGCATTATTTTACTGAGAGGGTGGTGGATACATGCAACAGTCTTCCAGTAGAAGTGGTAGAGGCCAAAACAGTAATTGAATTTAAGCAAGCATGGGATAGGCATAAGGCTATCCTAAACAAAAGATAAATCCAGGTAAAGTATCCATGTAATTGGGCAGACTAGATGGGCCGAAAGGTTCTTATCTGCCGACATTTTTCTATGTTTTCTATGAATCACGCTGGAATCTGAGTTGTGCTACGCTTAATGTGGCCGCAATTAATTATAGTGTTCAGGCACTGGTATAATATCAATTCGCATCTGTCCGAATTGTGGATTTATGTTTAGTAATGCGTTCCTTTGATTTTTCATTGTCGTCTCGCCTACATAAAGCAGCCCACAAGGGCATTTAAGACATACACCACATATGTTGAATCACAAGTAATAAGAGTCATGAATCAAAATCTTCTCTCCCGAATGTGGGTGTAATAGAAAATCACCTTTTATAACTGCATTACATGAAGAGCAGCCCAAGCACGGGAATGTTCCTTTCTTTGGTGGACCTAGGAACCTCTGTTGTTTCTCTTTTAAGGAGCCTATGTCCGCTCTTACTAAACGATCTCTTAGATTCCTATTTCTCTTATAAGCAAAAATAGGAGGATTCTGAAAGAAGGGAATCTCACCATATGCTCTCTTCAGCAGTGGCGGAAGTACCAGGGTCGCAGCGGTCGCAGTTGTGACCGGGCCCTGGCATTCCGCCACTGGAGGGGGGCCCGGCGCCGCCCGCCAGATTCCGGCAATCAGCACCGGAATCTGGGAGCCGCGCGCTTGCCGTCCCTCTCCCTGCGAGCGGCCACTGACATGCAGCTTGGCCGCTCACGTGGGATAGGAACCACCTGACCAGCGCACGAGATCCTCTCGCGAGACCTCTGCGCTGATCAGGTGGTTTCCGGCGAGCGGCCAAGACGCATGTTTCCAGCGGCCGCTCGCCAAGGAGAAGAAAAGAACACCGGCGGAGCCTGCCCTGGGGCCAGCAGAGGTAAGTAAGAGCTGGGGGGCCCTTATACCCATGAGCTGGGGCCTGGGGGGCCCTTATACCCATGAGCTGGGGGGCATATCCATGAGCTGGGGGGCAAACCAATGAGAGAGCTGGGGGGGCATATCCATGAGCTGGGGGGGCATATCCATGAGCTGGGGGGCATATCCATGAGCTGGGGGGGCATACCCATGTGAGAGCTGGGGGGCATACCCATGAGCTGGGGGGCATACCCATGAGCTGGGGGGCATACCCATGTGAGAGCTGGGGGCATATCCATGAGCTGGGGGGCATATCCATGAGCTGGGGGGGCATATCCATGAGCTGGGGGGCATATCCATGAGCTGGGGGGGCATATCCATGAGCTGGGGGGCATATCCATGAGCTGGGGGGGCATACCCATGTGAGAGCTGGGGGGCATACCCATGAGCTGGGGGGCATACCCATGTGAGAGCTGGGGGGCATATCCATGAGCTGGGGGCATATCCATGAGCTGGGGGGGCATAACCATGTGTGTGAGCTGGGGGGGCATAACCATGTGTGAGCTGGGGGGGCATAACCATGTGTGAGCTGGGGGGGCAAATCCATAATCTGGGGGGCAATATCCATGTGTGAGCTGGGGGCATATCCATGTGTGAGCTGGGGGCATATCCATGTGTGAGCTGGGGCAGTATGAATATATTATATATCTTGGGGGGGGATATGTGTGAGCTGGGGGCATTTTTATATGGTCTGTTCTTATTGGAAAGTGTCACATGACATTAAATAAAAGTATCGGTACTCGTATCGGTGAGTACTTTTAAAAAGTATCGGTACTCGTACTCGATCTTAAAAAAGTGGTATCGGTGCATCCTAGGCAATACTATCTTTGTTATTTTGCAGTGAAAAATAAGTAAAAATACATAGATTTTTTTTTGGGGGGGGGCCCTTTGTGGATTCTTGCACCGGGGCCCTCAGGTTTCTAGTTACGCCACTGCTCTTCAGAATACTCCAATGTTTCCTGATCACATTATCCACATACCCACTGACATGACTGTATTTTGAGACAAATGGAATACGTGTTTGTTTCTTAATGTTATCAGGCTGTCGTGATGCTTGCTGAGCTAGGAAAGTAGATCTATCCAAGTTTTCCGCCCTCTGAAGTTCCTCATTCAGAAGTGTAATTGGGTAGTCGCGTAATTTAAATCTATTAACCATACTTTGTAACCGAGTCTTACGAGTTACTGGATCTGACACATTCCTAACTACACGGGTTAATTGGCTACGGGGCAGAGAATTAAGTGTGGTCATTGGGTGAAAACTGCGGTAATGTAGTAGATTGTTCCTATCGGTGGGTTTAGTAAACAAGTCACTGATAAGATGTCCATGGGTAGCTCTAAGAGTTAAATCAAGAAAATCAATCTGTTCATGATGATGTGTCATTGTGAACTTAATATACGGGTTAACCAAATTTACCTCCTCAAAAAATAACTCCAACTCGGCCTGGTTACCCGTCCAAATTCCGAACACACCGTCTATTAGACTTGTGCACTGTTTCTTTTTTCGATTCGGTTCGGTTCGTTCGGATTTTTTAAATTTTCGTTTCGGCTCGTTTCGGTTCGGTTCAATTTGATTCGTTTTTCGTATCGACTTTTTCCTCGTGATATCGGTCATTTTCGAGATTTCGGGTCTGCTCGTTTTTTGTATGGACTTTTTTGTTCGTGCTTTCGGAAATTTTCGTGTTTTTCAGAAGAAGTAGGCTTGTGATGTGCACTGCAGCACCGTTTTTTTCGTTTCGATTCGGTTCGTTCGGATTTTGAACTTTTTCTACTCGATAATTCTGCTGGCGATACGATACGACAATTCTATAGATGTGATACGATAATTTCAATATGCATTTCACAAATTTATTTAATCATATTAAATAAATGGTATTAAATGAATGGAACATTAAAAAAATGAACAAAACGATTTAAGAAACCGAAATCTGACCGTCTAACTTTAAAACAAAATGTTTTAAAAGTTAAAAATACTAATAGTTGACGTTGTTGATCAAAAAAAACGCTGAAACTAGAAAAAAACAACAAATAAAATGATTTAAAAAGACAAAAAGAAATTAATCCTTTCACTGGTGAGGCATTTCACGGCTTCACGGTTCACGCCTTGTGTGCTGTGCTGTGCTGCTGAGCTATTTTTTTTTAACGGTTTCGCTCATCATGTTTAAACGCGTTTTGAACTTCATTTTATTATATGACCCAGTCCCAGACATGTTATATATCGTTCTTCTTTCTGTCTGACTCGGCAGATTTTCATAATATATCATTATTATATGAATAAGAATAAATATATATGTATGCGTCATGTCCTGTCTGTATTTATATTATTAAAAAAAATTCAATAAAATTGGAATTTTCACAAAAAATTTACAAGGTGTAAATGTAAATAAACAATGAATAAAGTGCTTTTTTCACATTTAACATGCGAGCGTTTGCGGTTATAAATATATTTTATATGAGTTACGATTGTTAAAAAAATTTGAAATGTGGACTAGTAGTAGTACTACACTACTAGTTGTTAATGTTACATTTTTTTGGCTGAAAAATAAACTACACTATTTTTAACAATCGCACCCCATATAAAAATCCTTAGTGCAGCATCATTGTTCACATTATATAATTGAAATGGCAACAATATTGCTGCTTTAATAAAAACAACACACAAAAAAATATTATTTTTTTTTATTATATTTTTATATATTTTTTTTATTTAACATTGACAATGTTTGGTATAGTTGGAAAAAAGGTCATGCTCTGGTCAATCCAACGATACCAAACATTAACATATTAACCGATAGCTGCTGTGGACGTGAGATAGGGGGGGGGGTTCATTGGAAACCCCTATCTCCACCATTAGTCGCAGTTAGGGCTTAACTGCAGAACTGACGTCATTGCACTATGCACGATGACGCCAGTCGACTCGTCACCAGTGGTAGATCCCGGAAGCTTGGCCGACATCCAAGATGTCAGCCAGCTCTGGGAGAGGATTGTGAGTGACCTGACGCCTTTATGTGCTGAATAAGCCTGGATCCGGCCCCCACCTGGGGGCACAGCAATTGTCCGGAATCCCGGTTGATGATGATTGCTGCCTGCCTCCCGTGCTAGGGACGCGCTCGCTCACCGCTCACAGCGCATCCATAGCACAGGAGGAGCACTTGGCAAGTTGGCATGCATGAGGCGCTGAGCATGTCCCTAGCAGCTAAGTGGTTAATGCAGCATATGAATCCACACACTGCGGGGAAGCGCCTCTCTGCAGTATAATTAATGCAGCATATGAATCCACACACTGCTGGGAAGCGCCTCTCTGCGGTATAATTAATGCAGCATATGAATCCACACACTGCTGGGAAGCTCCTCTCTGCGGTATGATTAATGCAGCATATGAATCCACACACTGCTGGGAAGCGCCTCTCTGCAGTATAATTAATGCAGCATATGAATCCACACACTGCTGGGAAGCGCCTCTCTGCAGTATAATTAATGCAGCATATGAATCCACACACTGCTGGGAAGCACCTCTACAGTATAATAATGCTGCATATGAATTCACACACTGCTGGGAAGCGCCTCTCTGCAGTATAATTAATGCTGCATATGAATCCACACACTGCTGGGAAGCACCTCTCTGCAGTATAATTAATGCTGCATATGAATCCACACACTGCTGGGAAGCACCTCTCTGCAATATAATTACTGCAGCATATGAATCCACACACTGCTGGGAAGCGCCTCTCTGCAGTATAATTAATGCAGCATATGAATCCACCACACTGCTGGAAGCACCTCTACAGTATAATAATGCTGCATATGAATTCACACACTGCTGGGAAGCGCCTCTCTGCAGTATAATTAATGCTGCATATGAATCCACACCACTGCTGGGAAGCACCTCTCTGCAGTATAATTAATGCTGCATATGAATCCACACACTGCTGGGAAGCACCTCTCTGCAATATAATTACTGCAGCATATGAATCCACACACTGCTGGGAAGCGCCTCTCTGCGGTATAATTAATGCAGCATATGAATCCACACACTGCTGGGAAGCGCCTCTCTGCGGTATGATTAATGCAGCATATGAATCCACACACTGCTGGGAAGCGCCTCTCTGCAGTATAATTAATGCAGCATATGAATCCACACACTGCTGGGAAGCACCTCTCTGCAGTATGATTAATGCAGCATATGAATCCACACACTGCTGGGAAGCGCCTCTCTGCAGTATAATTAATGCAGCATATGAATCCACACACTGCTGGGAAGCGCCTCTCTGCGGTATGATTAATGCAGCATATGAATCCACACACTGCTGGGAAGCGCCTCTCTGCAGTATAATTGATGCAGCATATGAATCCACACACTGCTGGAAAGCGCCTCTCTGCAGTATAATTAATGCAGCATATGAATCCACACACTGCTGGGAAGCGCCTCTCTGCAGTATAATTAATGCAGCATATGAATCCACACACTGCTGGGAAG
Source organism: Leptobrachium leishanense (assembly GCA_009667805.1). Classification (NCBI taxonomy): domain Eukaryota; kingdom Metazoa; phylum Chordata; class Amphibia; order Anura; family Megophryidae; genus Leptobrachium; species Leptobrachium leishanense. The sequence continues at coordinate 11,318 of RXON01003374.1, forward strand.
CACCTCTCTGCAGTATAATTAATGCTGCATATGAATCCACACACTGCTGGGAAGCGCCTCTCTGCAGTATAATTAATGCAGCATATGAATCCACACACTGCTGGGAAGCACCTCTCTGCAGTATAATTAATGCTGCATATGAATCCACACACTGCTGGGAAGCGCCTCTCTGCGGTATAATTAATGCAGCATATGAATCCACACACTGCTGGGAAGCGCCTCTACAGTATAATAATGCTGCATATGAATTCACACACACTGCTGGGAAGCGCCTCTCTGCAGTATAATTAATGCAGCATATGAATCCACACACTGCTGGGAAGCACCTCTACAGTATAATAATGCTGCATATGAATTCACACACTGCTGGGAAGCGCCTCTACAGTATAATTAATGCTGCATATGAATCCACACACTGCTGGGAAGCACCTCTCTGCAGTATAATTAATGCTGCATATGAATCCACACACTGCTGGAAGCACCTCTCTGCAATATAATTACTGCAGCATATGAATCCACACACTGCTGGGAAGCGCCTCTCTGCAGTATAATTAATGCAGCATATGAATCCACACACTGCTGGGAAGCACCTCTACAGTATAATAATGCTGCATATGAATTCACACACTGCTGGGAAGCGCCTCTCTGCAGTATAATTAATGCTGCATATGAATCCACACACTGCTGGGAAGCACCTCTCTGCAGTATAATTAATGCTGCATATGAATCCACACACTGCTGGGAAGCACCTCTCTGCAATATAATTACTGCAGCATATGAATCCACACACTGCTGGGAAGCGCCTCTCTGCGGTATAATTAATGCAGCATATGAATCCACACACTGCTGGGAAGCGCCTCTCTGCGGTATGATTAATGCAGCATATGAATCCACACACTGCTGGAAGCGCCTCTCTCTGCAGTATAATTAATGCAGCATATGAATCCACACACACTGCTGGGAAGCACCTCTCTGCAGTATGATTAATGCAGCATATGATCCACACACACTGCTGGGAAGCGCCTCTCTGCAGTATAATTAATGCAGCATATGATCCACACACTGCTGGAAAGCGCCTCTCTGCGGTATATATTAATGCAGCATATGAATCCACACACTGCTGGGAAGCGCCTCTCTGCAGTATAATTGATGCAGCATATGAATCCACACACTGCTGGAAAGCGCCTCTCTGCAGTATAATTAATGCAGCATATGAATCCACACACTGCTGGGAAGCGCCTCTCTGCAGTATAATTAATGCAGCATATAAATCCACACACTGCTGGGAAGCGCTCTCTGCAGTATAATTAATGCAGCATATGAATCCACACACTGCTGGGAAGCGCCTCTCTGCAGTATAATTAATGCAGCATATAAATCCACACACTGCTGGGAAGCGCCTCTCTGCAGTATAATTAATGCAGCATATGAATCCACACACTGCTGGGAAGCACCTCTACAGTATAATAATGCTGCATATGAATTCACACACTGCTGGGAAGCGCCTCTCTGCAGTATAATTAATGCAGCATATGAATCCACACACTGCTGGGAAGCACCTCTCTGCTGTATAATTAATGCAGCATATGAATCCACACACTGCTGGGAAGCGCCTCTCTGCAGTATAATTAATGCTGCATATGAATCCACACACTGCTGGGAAGCGCCTCTCTGCTGTATAATTAATGCAGCATATGAATCCACACACTGCTGGGAAGCGCCTCTCTGCAGTATAATTAATGCAGCATATGAATCCACACACTGCTGGGAAGCGCCTCTCTGCGGTATAATTAATGTAGCATATGAATCCACACACTGCTGGGAAGCTCCTCTCTGCAGTATAATTAATGCAGCATATGAATCCACACACTGCTGGGAAGCGCCTCTCTGCAGTATAGTTAATGCTGCATATGAATCCACACACTGCTGGGAAGCGCCTCTCTGCTGTATAATTAATGCAGCATATGAATCCACACACTGCTGGGAAGCGCCTCTCTGCAGTATAATTAATGCAGCATATGAATCCACACACTGCTGGGAAGCGCCTCTCTGCTGTATAATTAATGCAGCATATGAATCCACACACTGCTGGGAAGCGCCTCTCTGCAGTATAATTAATGCAGCATATGAATCCACACACTGCTGGGAAGCACCTCTACAGTATAATTAATGCAGCATATGAATCCACACACTGCTGGGAAGCACCTCTACAGTATAATTAATGCAGCATATGAATCCACACACTGCTGGGAAGCGCCTCTCTGCTGTATAATTAATGCAGCATATGAATCCACACACTGCTGGGAAGCGCCTCTCTGCAGTATAATTAATGCAGCATATGAATCCACACACTGCTGGGAAGCGCCTCTCTGCGGTATAATTAATGCAGCATATGAATCCACACACTGCTGGGAAGCGCCTCTCTGCTGTATAATTAATGCAGCATATGAATCCACACACTGCTGGGAAGCGCCTCTCTGCTGTATAATTAATGCAGCATATGAATCCACACACTGCTGGGAAGCGCCTCTCTGCAGTATAATTAATGCAGCATATGAATCCACACACTGCTGGGAAGCGCCTCTCTGCGGTATAATTAATGCAGCATATGAATCCACACACTGCTGGGAAGCTCCTCTCTGCTGTATAATTAATGCAGCATATGAATCCACACACTGCTGGGAAGCGCCTCTCTGCGGTATAATTAATGCAGCATATGAATCCACACACTGCTGGGAAGCGCCTCTCTGCAGTATAATTGATGCAGCATATGAATCCACACACTGCTGGAAAGCGCCTCTCTGCAGTATAATTAATGCAGCATATGAATCCACACACTGCTGGGAAGCGCCTCTCTGCAGTATAATTAATGCAGCATATAAATCCACACACTGCTGGGAAGCGCCTCTCTGCAGTATAATTAATGCAGCATATGAATCCACACACTGCTGGGAAGCACCTCTACAGTATAATTAATGCTGCATATGAATTCACACACTGCTGGGAAGCGCCTCTCTGCAGTATAATTAATGCAGCATATGAATCCACACACTGCTGGGAAGCACCTCTCTGCTGTATAATTAATGCAGCATATGAATCCACACACTGCTGGGAAGCGCCTCTCTGCAGTATAATTAATGCTGCATATGAATCCACACACTGCTGGGAAGCGCCTCTCTGCTGTATAATTAATGCAGCATATGAATCCACACACTGCTGGAAGCGCCTCTCTGCAGTATAATTAATGCAGCATATGAATCCACACACTGCTGGGAAGCGCCTCTCTGCGGTATAATTAATGTAGCATATGAATCCACACACTGCTGGGAAGCTCCTCTCTGCAGTATAATTAATGCAGCATATGAATCCACACACTGCTGGGAAGCGCCTCTCTGCAGTATAGTTAATGCTGCATATGAATCCACACACTGCTGGGAAGCGCCTCTCTGCTGTATAATTAATGCAGCATATGAATCCACACACTGCTGGGAAGCGCCTCTCTGCAGTATAATTAATGCAGCATATGAATCCACACACTGCTGGGAAGCGCCTCTCTGCAGTATAGTTAATGCTGCATATGAATCCACACACTGCTGGGAAGCGCCTCTCTGCTGTATAATTAATGCAGCATATGAATCCACACACTGCTGGGAAGCGCCTCTCTGCAGTATAATTAATGCAGCATATGAATCCACACACTGCTGGGAAGCGCCTCTCTGCGGTATAATTAATGCAGCATATGAATCCACACACTGCTGGGAAGCTCCTCTCTGCTGTATAATTAATGCAGCATATGAATCCACACACTGCTGGGAAGCGCCTCTCTGCGGTATAATTAATGCAGCATATGAATCCACACACTGCTGGGAAGCTCCTCTCTGCGGTATGATTAATGCAGCATATGAATCCACACACTGCTGGGAAGCACCTCTCTGCGGTATAATTAATGCAGCATATGAATCCACACACTGCTGGGAAGCTCCTCTCTGCGGTATGATTAATGCAGCATATGAATCCACACACTGCTGGGAAGCACCTCTCTGCGGTATAATTAATGCAGCATATGAATCCACACACTGCTGGGAAGCGCCTCTCTGCTGTAATATTAATGCAGCATATGAATCCGTAGTTCTGCAGTAAAGAGTCTCTTTAGTTTTATATTTTTTTAGGATTTTTTAATCATTAAATGAAATGTTTGTTTTTGCCACAAGGACAAGGAGTGGACTGGGAAAGTTAGACCCCATGGGCTTCAATCAACTGTTTTGGTTGTGTTTTTTGGTGATTCTATGCTCTAGAATCATCTTTGGGGGTTGGATTACTGCGTGCATAGTCCAATCAGCTGCTTCCTTTTCTGCAATTTCCATTGAAGGCTGGCACAGACACACACTGTCACTTCCTGTTGATTGCAGGCAGTGCAGGGTATATATACACTTCCATTCCTCTTGGGTGTGCCGCCATATTGATTTTGTTCTTCTCTGACTGAATGAGAAGACAGCACTGAACGAGCCTGGACTCGGGAAACAGTGGAGAGGAGAGAAACACAACGCTTTGCATTTGCAGTGAGTGACTGGAGTGGGAGTGCAGAGACTCTTATTGGACTGACTGACTTGTGAGAGTGTAAGTAAAGTTTAGTAAACTACTTTATTTATTTGCAAAGGATTTTTATTTTTACCAGGAAGGATACATTGTGATTTCTCTCGTTTTCAAGTATGTACTCCTGTGTGTGTTGTCCTGTGGGTTCAAGAACATTGTATTTCTGTTTCTTTAACAACTGTAATACTTGTAGTAATAAAATCTCTTCTGTTCTTAATTTATCCTGGCAACATTAATTTACAAATATATTTCATACTTGTGTATTTTTTTTTATTCATGATTATTCATTTAGCTTTGCCTTTTGAGTGCTGGTGCTGGACTGGTGCACTGGAGAGAGACAGAGTGAGACTGCTATCTATTATCTTTATTATGCCTGATTGCCTGTGTCGGTGCTCCCCTCTCTCTCACTCACTGGCTGCTCCGTGTGTCCATGTCCAGCATCTAATTTTTTTTTTTTTATCTTCCATGCAGGGGGCCCAGGGGCGGACAACTAATGTGGCCCCCGGGCAAAATGAGGTTATGGGGCCCCCTTGTTTTTGCACCCACAGGGGGCCACACCCATAAAAACACTCCCTACAATGCAGCACCCACGTGTACATTATTGTGCTAAATAATTTAATTCTTAACTCCAAAATAACCTTTTTGAAAATCCACTTGGACCCTGCAGTGAATTGGGGGATCCATTGTGCCCCCTCCATACTTATTACAGATGGCCACCGCACTGTGGCCCATTAGTGGTAGTTTATGTCTTTGGACCTATACAGTTGTGTTCAAAATTATTGTCTTCCTGGACCATTCTCTTGACTTCACCATGTTTGTAACCACACCAGTAAATGTCTAGAAGGAGCTGAGTATCACAGTCATTTTAAAGCTGCCTAATTGGTGCTTATTATGCTTTATTGCTGCTCCGTGACATCCACAGGTGTTTTCAATACCTGATTGAAAACACTTGAATGAACCTCTGTTCTTCAGAGTGGTAGTCTTTAAGGGGTTGAATAATTGTGTCAATGAAGAATTCACAAAAGAAACATTTACTACTGTATTACAAAACCAATTGATGTCATTTTAGTTGCATATGGTTCTTTAAAAAGTCCTTGTAGGATTTCATTCTGAATACAATTACAAATGTCACTAAATTCCCTAAAACCCTTTACAGCATTGGGGGTTGAATTTGAATAATTTTGAACACAACTGTATTTATATATTTCCCCCGGCAGTTCCCTCATCCTATAATAACCTCAGATCCAGGACCAGCAGTCCAGCACCTGCTTACTTGCTATACCACAATACAAAAAGAAAGTGGCTCGATCCTAATTTCACTACAGAGCACCGCAAATATGGAATAACCTCCCAGACCAGTGACGTGCGGTGAGGTCAGTGGCTGGTGAGGCACTGGCTTGTATCAGAGCTAGATATACACAGGATATTGCCCCAGCTCCTTTCATGGATGCTGCCCCAGCTCCTTTCATGGATGCTGCCCCAGCTCCTTTCATGGATGCTGCCCCAGCTCCTTTCATGGATGCTGCCCCAGCTCCTTTCATGGATGCTGCCCCAGCTCCTTTCATGGATGCTGCCCCAGCAGAGTCACAGGGTTCCTGCAGGGGAGGGCTCCTTACTTACCTGAGACAGCTCCTCACTGGCTGTGCTGTCCAAGAGAGGTCGGCTGCTTCCTGTCCCACGTGTCTCTGGTGCTGGCACGAGGTCAGGTGATGTAGGAGGAGCTGCTGGAGCTTGAGAGTGTGTGACCTCCCTCCCTCCCTCTGTGCTGAGCGCATGTGTGCTGTGTTTATCACACACACATGCGCTCAGCACTTTCTGGAGGGGGTTTGTCAGTCACACTGCTGTGATCTCCCTGCCTGCCCCCCACGATTGACGGACAGTCACATGACTGTCCTGCGTCAATCAAACCATGGGAGCACTGCCTCCCATGGTGGTTGTTTTTTTTTTTTTTTAAAAAAACTTGCTTGAGACAATTGAGCTTTCCCATTGGCTCAAGCTTCATTTGTTGTCATTGCCTGGAGGCAATAACGAGCTTGCCTGCTACCAGCCTGAGCTCTGCAATTAGCGTAGCGTTGGGCTGCGTAAATTGCGTAGCCTAGGCTGGCTCAGTGCTGCCCCTGCTTGTCTGTCTAGTGTATTCCACACACAGCAGCCGGCAAACTGAGAAAGTGAAAGCTGCAGGAGAAAAAAAAGCGGACAGAGAAAAAACAAAGCACAACGAGGGAGCGAGGAGAGTATTTGTATAAATAACAATTTAATTACAGTTTAAATGTACATACACACATCACATGTCATTACAATACACACAATGAGCTCATTAATTTACATGAAATCTTCCCCCAGTCTAAAGTCCCTTAAACTTCCCTATTAACATACCTCAATACGAAATGCACCTGTAAAGTAAACATGTAACATAATGACTTTATTTCCTACATATTTATTTTTATGTTAATCTGTATATTTGGTCTTGTGTTAATATCTTGCATTTTACTATTTTGTATTTCTGTAACACTTCAATGTTCCTGAACCCAGGACATACTTAAATGAGAGAAATCTCAATGTATCCTTCCTGGTAAAATCTATACTATAATAGAGTAAGGCTTGGCGTGTCCGTCGCCAAGCCTTACTCTGCGCATGCGCGCGCAGCCAGCGGCGGTTGGTTGCGCGCGCATGCAACCGCCGCGGCACGAGCCGGCTGTGCGCTCGCCATGGCGGTTACAAGATGCACACAGCAGCCGGGTAGAGGCTGCGCTCGCAGACTCTACTTGGCTGCCGCGCGCATCCAACCCCCGAGCGGCGGAGGGAAAGTTCCCTCGCTTCCGCTCTTTGAAGGACCCAAGCCCCGGTCATGTGGGAGTCCCACGTGACCGCGACTTGGGTCATTCAATGAGCGGAAGCGGGGAAACTTGCCTTTCCGAGCGGCGCCGGGGAAGTGAAAGTATGGGGCGGCTGTCCAAATGCCGATAGAGCATTCGAACAGCCGCCCCATGTCTGGTCTGGGGTCTGATCTGGGGCATATATCCATGAGAGCTTGGGGGGGGCAGTATCCACGAGCTGGGGGGGCAGTATCCACGTGCTGGGGCAATATATCCACAATAGACTGCCCTCTGGGCAGGCTTTCCACCTTGTCCTTTATAAATAAATATATATTATATACAAAAAATTCAGTTACAAAATATTTTATGGTTTTATTTTTTATTTAGAGAACATAACATCATGGACTCGACAAGCAGTGTCACTGGTGACACACCAACAAGCACCATCATTCAAAGGACGGGCCCATCTACTAGTACTCGCAGCAGGACTGTTTCAAAGGGCATTAAAAAAAAATAAACAGCTTGGAAGTCGTCCTGCTGTCACTGTTTCTCAAGATCTGCCAATTATTAAAACCCGAGGGAAATCCAAATCAACCAGAACAGACAGTAGTACATCTAGTCAGAGAAAGAGAAACCCAGTCCCACCCAGCAAACAAGTAAAGACAACATCATCATCCTTTACTGGCACGGCGGCTGAGCTTAAGAGTAAGACGTATTTATCCGAGTCAAGAACTAAGTCAGCAATTCTGTGTCAGCAGTTTAAGGAGCTAGTTCCACTTCCTCCAAAAACAACGTGCACAATAACCAGCGCCACTTGTAGAAGCACAACAAGTACCCTGGCTGGGGCAGCTAGTGCTACTTCTACTGTGCCAAAAAATGTGCTAGTACCAGAGATGTTTTATTCTAGTAGAGGCACGAAGGTTTTTGAAAGTCATTTATTTAAGCAGCCCAAGACTGAGCTTCTGCAGAATCAGGAGGGAATTGCTTTAGCTCTATCACAAAGTGCCGCCACCACCACCGCTGCTGCTGAACTTGATAGAACCCAAGAGATACTGGTGGTTTTCTATCCCTTTCCTTATATCCTAGTAGCCTTCAGGGAGAAGGAATCCAGCGACAGGACTCAACATCTCCCACTGGTGATGATAAATTTTTATCTTCACACAAAGACTATAATAGAAAATCTCTTAAATTTGGATCTACAAGAGCAAGAAGATTTACAGCCTTATACTCCTTTTCAAGGTTCCCTATCCCCTTACCATAGTACACATGATCGTTCCCCAATTTTGTTTTCCTGTGAAAACTCATCAGCATCACCAGTGTCACCTGTCTGTGTCCTCCCCAAATAGAAATTATTAGTACCAATATCAAAATTTGTGCTCCCGTCACCAGTGCCACTAGTACCACCACCACACCAGTAGTAGGAACCCCTCACCCCACTATCCCAAAAATGTTTAAAAACAATAAACATGGGTTACAACAAGGAGAAACTGAAAGTACTGCTACTATTACATCAGAATGCACAGGCCAGGTTCAGCGTGTGGAATTGGATGAAGAATGCGGCTCTAAACAAGAACCTTCAGCAGCAACAAGTGGCCGCTGCCGGTCGCAAGCGTGGCAGTATTTTACTGAAAGTGCGGATAAACGTACAGCCAAATGTCATTTGTGCGGAACATGGGTCAGCCGTGGTCAACAGACAAACTCACTACCACTGGCATGAACTCACACATGAAAACCCACCACAAGGCAGTGCTGCTAGCTTTTAGAAATAGAAAAAAGTTCTCCTCTACCGGCACTGCCACCTAGCACTACTAGGGAATCTACTCCCACCACCAGTGCCACACACACCCCCACTTCTGCAGCAGCTAGTAAAAGTCTGAGCCAACAGCCATCCTCCACACAGCCCACTATGGAGCAATTTGGTGGGTTTCAGCCCAGGGGAATATAGAAGCAGCAGACCCGAAAAATCACCAGACTCATTGCAGAGTTAATAACGGTTGAGGGTGCTTCTTTTAATTTGATAGGCGGTGATTCTTTCAAGCGCCTCATGCAGGCTCTCTCCCCGCAATATAAAGTGCCTTCATGCACTACATTTAGTCGATCTGTAGTGCCAGCTACGTACCGGTCCTGCGTTGGAGTTTTGAAGGAGGAGCTGGGAAAGGCTGCTGGACCATCAGTGCACTTCACCACAGATCTATGGACTGCTCCAAATAGCCAGCATGCCTTTCTGTCCTTGACCTGGACATGGGTGGCAGTCGCAGCCCAATGTGCCCGAGCAAAAGCAGCCAGCATCAACAAGTTCAGGGGCAAAAAAAAAAGTGCTGGGCCTTGTGCCGATGATGCAGAAAAGACAGCATTACATTCCTTCCTCCTCCACACTGTGGTTATGGATCAGCAGCACACCGCAGAGAACATCTTACATGCACTGAAGAACATGATGGCACAGTGGCTAGGAGAGCAGTCTGGTACACAAGCTCAAATGGGTTTTGTAGTAACCGATGGTGGAAGCAACATGATAAGGGCTCTCCGGGATGGAAGATTTCTGGGTGTGCGGTGCGCAGCTCACATCCTGCATCTAGTGGTGACGAAGGCACTCGATGAGAGCATTAGTGGAGGAAGGTTGGGGGCACTTGTTGAATCATGCAGAAAAAATTGCTGGTCATTTCCACCACAGTGCAAGAGCTAGCCAGCTCCTTAGACAGGAGCAGAAAAGGACTGGACTCCCAGAACACCGGTTAAAACAAGATGTGGCAACAAGGTGGAACTCCACATTAGACATGCTGGAAAGGATTCTTGAACAGCAAAAAGCAATCCATGCAATGGCGTACAAACATTCCATTGGCATTAGCAGCCCACTAGGCAGGGATGACTGGGCCGTGATGGAACAGGCAGTGGAAGTCCTGAAGTCTTTCCAATTAGCTACAGAACACTTGAGCCGAGCGAGTGCTAGCTTGTCTGAAATCATACCCGTATTCTACCAACTCCGTGACTCTATGGATGACTTTCTGTCCAACAGAGAAGAGTTGCCTGGCGGTAAACCTCCACATGCCAATGTCACTGCCCTTCTGACCAGACTTAATGAACAGCTGGAGTACCGAATAAGACAGCACATTGCCCCTTGTCCGGAGTATATGCTGGCCACAATTTGCAACCCTACTTTTAAAGGAAAGTCTGCACTCCGTGACAATTCCCTTTCATTTTGGCAGCAAACACTCATAGATAAGATACGGGACAGGGATCATAAAAACCGTGCACAATTCCAGAGGGAAGAGGAGACAGAGGAGATGTTGGAGGAG
>RXON01003375.1:0-69182 GCA_009667805.1 Leptobrachium leishanense
TCTCTGCCTGCCCATCTCTGCCTGCCCATCTCTGCCTGCCCATCTCTGCCTGCCCATCTCTACCGGCCCATCTCTACCGGCCCATCTCTACCGGCCCATCTCTACCGGCCCATCTCTACCTGCCCATCTCTACCTGGCCTCTGCATAACCGAGTGCTTCAAAATTTATCATACCGAGCTAAATTACTAAATCCCCTTTTCTGCTTTGTCCCGATTACCCTTTGCTGCCTGTACCGACTCATTGGCTTGTTATACCGACTACCCTTTGTTTGCTGCCTGTACCGACTCATTGGCTTGTATCCGACTACCCTTTGTTTGCTGCCTGTACCGACTCATTGGCTTGTTATAACGACTACTCTGACTTCTGGAATACCCTGAATTTGGCCTGTCCCTGTTTACGTTAAGCCCAGCTATTCTAAAGTGGCTGCACCAAACACTCAAAATACTAATTTAGAATCATTGGCGCCATCTTTGGAGCAATATTCTTTCTTGGCGTGCCATGTTCTCTCAAAGTCGACATAAATCCTGAAAATCACTTGTCAAATTACCAAAAAACTAAATAAAAATGCTACATATGGGGTACCGTTGAATTCGTAACACATTGCCGAACACAAATATCAATGTTATAGGCCAGTAAAAGGTTGACCGAGCAGGATATTAGCGGCAAAATAACAGTTTTCGTGTAAAACAAATGCAAAACACAATTATGAAAACTAAGTGTGGCCAGGGTTTGTGACCAAGTGTCTACTATAAAAAACTGGACATACCCCATTTTCAACACTCTGGGTTGTCTACTTCTCAAAATGATATGCCATGATGGGGTACTTCTCAAACCTGGGCTGCCATACCCTCTCAAATTCAACCTAGGCCCAGAAAAACAATCTGGCAAACTCTACACTTGATCGTGTAACTTTCCAAAAAGTAAATAAAAATGCAACATGGGGGTACTGTTGAACTCGTAACACATTGCCGAATACAAATATCAATGTTATAGGCCAGTAAAAGGTTGACCGAGCAGGATATTAGCAGCAAAATTAGAGTTTTCGTGTAAAACAAATGCAAAACACAATCTTGAAAACTAAGTGTGGCCAGGGTTTGTGACCAAGTGGCTACTATACAAAACTGGACATACCCCATTTTCAACACTCTGGTTGTCTACTTCTCAAAATGATATGCCATGTTGGGGTACTTTTCATACCTGGGCTGCCATACCCTCTCAAATTCAACCTAGGCCCAGCAAACCAATCTGGCAAATTTCAAGTTGTAAAACCTGAAATGGGCAAACTCTACATTTGACCGTGTAACTTTCCAAAAAGTAAATAAAAATGCTACATATGGGGTACCGTTGAATTCGTAACACATTGCCGAACACAAATATCAATGTTATAGGCCAGTAAAAGGTTGAAAGAGCAGGATATTAGCAGCAAAATAACAGTTTTCGTGTAAAACAAATGCAAAACACAATCATGAAAACTAAGTGTGGCCAGGGTTTGTGACCAAGTGTCTACTATAAAAAACTGGACATACCCCATTTTCAACACTCTGGGTTGTCTACTTCTCAAAATGATATGCCATGATGGGGTACTTCTCAAACCTGGGCTGCCATACCCTCTCAAATTCAACCTAGGCCCAGAAAACCAATCTGGCAAACTCTACATTTGATCGTGTAACTTTCCAAAAAGCAAATTAAAAATGCTAAATGGAGGGTACCGTTGATCTCGTAACACATTGCCGACCACAAATATCAATGTTGTAGGCCAGGAAAAGGTTGACTGAGCATGATATTAGCAGCAAAAGAACAGTTTTTGTGTGAAAAATGCAAAACACAAACATGAAGACCAAGTTTGCGACTAAGAGACTACTATAAAAAAACAAAACGTACACCATTTGGAATAGCCTGGGTTGTCTACTTTTCAAAATGGTATGACATGTTGGGGTACTTTTCATACCTGGGCTGCCATAACCTCTCAAAGTCAACATAGGGCCAGGAAACCAATCTGGCAAATTTCAAGTTGTAAAACGTGAAATGGGCAAACTCTATATTTGACCCTGTAACTTTCCAAAACCTCCTAAAACCTCTACATGGGGGGTACCGTTGAACTCGTAAGACCTTGCCGACCAGAAATATATGTATTTTATTTCATTTAATGCTAAGCGTACAATGTCATTCACACTAAAAATACAATGGAGAACTTTGAAAATTGCAAAATTTCCTTTTTTCTCATAGTTTTTAGTTTTTTTTTCATACTATAATATATTTTATATATAAATCTTTGATGGAAGATGAAAGCCCTATTTCTCCTGAACAAAATGATATATAATAAGGGTGGGTACACTTAATATGTAAGAGGTAAATTATGGTTGAACAGCGAAGAGCTGAAATTCTACTTTTAGAAGTGTTCAAAAGTGTTCCAAACTTGTAAAATTACTCCCGTCCTTAAGGGGTTAATATATGTATCAGCAAACTAGTGAGGAACGCTGGTTAATATATGTATCAGCAAACTAGTGAGGAACGCTGGTTAATACATGTATCAGCAAACTAGTGAGGAACGCTGGTTAATATATGTATCAGCAAACTAGTGAGGAACGCTGGTTAATACATGTATCAGCAAACTAGTGAGGAACGCTGGTTAATATATGTATCAGCAAACTAGTGAGGAACGCTGGTTAATATATGTATCAGGAAACTAGTGAGGAACGCTGGTTAATATATGTATCAGCAAACTAGTGAGGAACGCTGGTTAATATATGTATCAGCAAACTAGTGAGGAACGCTGGTTAATATATGTATCAGCAAACTAGTGAGGAACGCTGGTTAATACATGTATCAGCAAACTAGTGAGGAACGCTGGTTAATACATGTATCAGCAAACTAGTGAGGAACGCTGGTTAATACATGTATCAGCAAACTAGTGAGGAACGCTGGTTAATATATGTATCAGCAAACTAGTGAGGAACATTGGTTAATACATGTATCAGCAAACTAGTGAGGAACGCTGGTTAATACATGTATCAGCAAACTAGTGAGGAACGCTGGTTAATATATTATCAGCAAACTAGTGAGGAACGCTGGTTAATACATGTATCAGCAAACTAGTGAGGAACGCTGGTTAATACATGTATCAGCAAACTAGTGAGGAACGCTGGTTAATACATGTATCAGCAAACTAGTGAGGAACGCTGGTTAATATATGTATCAGCAAACAAGTGAGGAACGCTGGTTAATATATGTATCAGCAAACTAGTGAGGAACGCTGGTTAATATATCTATCAGCAAACTAGTGAGGAACGCTGGTTAATACATGTATCAGCAAACTAGTGAGGAACGCTGGTTAATATATGTATCAGCAAACTAGTGAGGAACGCTGGTTAATATATGTATCAGCAAACTAGTGAGGAACGCTGGTTAATACATGTATCAGCAAACTAGTGAGGAACGCTGGTTAATATATGTATCAGCAAACTAGTGAGGAACGCTGGTTAATACATGTATCAGCAAACTAGTGAGGAACGCTGGTTAATATATGTATCAGCAAACTAGCGAGGAACGCTGGTTAATATATGTATCAGCAAACTAGTGAGGAACGCTGGTTAATACATGTATCAGCAAACTAGTGAGGAACGCTGGTTAATACATGTATCAGCAAACTAGTGAGGAACGCTGGTTAATATATGTATCAGCAAACTAGTGAGGAACGCTGGTTAATACATGTATCAGCAAACTAGTGAGGAACGCTGGTTAATATATGTATCAGGAAACTAGTGAGGAACGCTGGTTAATACATGTATCAGCAAACTAGTGAGGAACGCTGGTTAATATATGTATCAGCAAACTAGTGAGGAACGCTGGTTAATATATCTATCAGCAAACTAGTGAGGAACGCTGGTTATTACATGTATCAGCAAACTAGTGAGGAACGCTGGTTAATATATGTATCAGCAAACTAGTGAGGAACGCTGGTTAATATATGTATCAGCAAACTAGTGAGGAACGCTGGTTAATATATGTATCAGCAAACTAGTGAGGAACGCTGGTTAATATATGTATCAGCAAACTAGTGAGGAACGCTGGTTAATATATGTATCAGCAAACTAGTGAGGAACGCTGGTTAATACATGTATCAGCAAACTAGTGAGGAACGCTGGTTAATATATGTATCAGCAAACTAGTGAGGAACGCTGGTTAATATATGTATCAGCAAACTAGTGAGGAACGCTGGTTAATACATGTATCAGCAAACTAGTGAGGAACGCTGGTTAATACATGTATCAGCAAACTAGTGAGGAACGCTGGGTAATACATGTATCAGCAAACTAGTGAGGAACGCTGGTTAATACATGTATCAGCAAACTAGTGAGGAACGCTGGGTAATACATGTATCAGCAAACTAGTGAGGAACGCTGGTTAATACATGTATCAGCAAACTAGTGAGGAACGCTGGGTAATACATGTATCAGCAAACTAGTGAGGAACGCTGGTTAATATATGTATCAGCAAACTAGTGAGGAACGCTGGTTAATACATGTATCAGCAAACTAGTGAGGAACGCTGGGTAATACATGTATCAGCAAACTAGTGATGAACGCTGGTTAATATATGTATCAGCAAACTAGTGAGGAACGCTGGTTAATATATGTATCAGCAAACTAGTGAGGAACGCTGGTTAATACATGTATCAGCAAACTAGTGAGGAACGCTGGTTAATATATGTATCAGCAAACTAGTGAGGAACGCTGGTTAATACATGTATCAGCAAACTAGTGAGGAACGCTTTAATATATGTATCAGCAAACTAGTGAGGAACGTTGGTTAATACACCTAAAGATCAACATGTCAAAGACTGAGCTCCTACTTATTCCTCCCTCTAATGCCTCCCCACCTCCTGACTTCTCTATCACGGTGGAGGGTATCACCATCTCCCCATCAAACCAAGTTCGCTGTCTTGGAGTTACACTTGACTCTGCTCTTTCCTTCATCCCCCACATCAAGTCTCTTTCCTCCTCCTGCCGAAACAACTGCGTAATATTTCCAGAATTCGGCCATTTCTTACCGCTGTCACCACAAAACAACTCATACACGCCCTGGTAATCTCCCGACTCGACTATTGCAATAATCTCTTATCTGGCCTCCCTCTGTCCCGCCTCTTCCCCCTACAATCCATCCTGAACGCCTCCGCCAGACTAATTCACCTCACCCGCCGCTCTGTCTCTGCCGCTCCCCTCTGCGAGTCCCTTCACTGGCTCCCCATCCACTGCAGAATTAAGTTCAAAATCCTTATCCTTACCTACAAAACCCTCACTAATTCAGCGCCCCACTACCTGTCCTCACTAATCACCAAATACACCCCAGCCCGCTCCCTAAGGTCAAACAGTGACCTGCACCTAGCTTCTCCCCGCATCACCTCTTCCCATGATAGACTGCAGGATTTCTCACGCGCAGCCCCCTCTCTCTGGAACGCTCTCCCTCGTGCTGTCAGACTTTCCCCTAACTTCTCTTCCTTCAAACGCTCCCTTAAAAACGTTCCTATTTAGGGAAGCCGACCCCCCAACTCACTGACGCAACCATCAATCACTCTCACCTTACAGTCCTCTCCTCCTGTTTCCAACCCCAACCCTCCCAGATTGTGAGTTCCTACGGGAATAGGGCCCTCATCTCCTCCTGTACTGTTTGTCAAATGTTGTTCAATGTATTGTAACCCTGTCTATACTGTGCTTATTGTACAGCGCTGCGGAATATGCTGGCGCTTTATAAATAAATAATAATAATAATAATAATTAATACATGTATCAGCAAACTAGTGAGGAACGCTGGTTAATACATGTATCAGCAAACTAGTGAGGAACGCTGGTTAATATATGTATCAGCAAACTAGTGAGGAACGCTGGTTAATACATGTATCAGCAAACTAGTGAGGAACGCTGGTTAACATATGTATCAGCAAACTAGTGAGGAACGCTGGTTAATATATGTATCAGCAAACTAGTGAGGAACGCTGGTTAATATATGTATCAGCAAACTAGTGAGGAACGCTGGTTAATACATGTATCAGCAAACTAGTGAGGAACGCTGGTTAATACATGTATCAGCAAACTAGTGAGGAACGCTGGTTAATATATGTATCAGCAAACTAGTGAGGAACGCTGGTTAATACATGTATCAGCAAACTAGTGAGGAACGCTGGTTAATATATGTATCAGCAAACTAGTGAGGAACGCTGGTTAATACATGTATCAGCAAACTAGTGAGGAACGCTGGTTAATACATGTATCAGCAAACTAGTGAGGAACGCTGGTTAATACATGTATCAGCAAACTAGTGAGGAACGCTGGTTAATACATGTATCAGCAAACTAATGAGGAACGCTGGTTAATACATGTATCAGCAAACTAGTGAGGAACGCTGGTTAATACATGTATCAGCAAACTAGTGAGGAACGCTGGTTAATACATGTATCAGCAAACTAGTGAGGAACGCTGGTTAATATATGTATCAGCAAACTAGTGAGGAACGCTGGTTAATACATGTATCAGCAAACTAGTGAGGAACGCTGGTTAATACATGTATCAGCAAACTAGTGAGGAACGCTGGTTAATATATGTATCAGCAAACTAGTGAGGAACGCTGGTTAATACATGTATCAGCAAACTAGTGAGGAACGCTGGTTAATACATGTATCAGCAAACTAGTGAGGAACGCTGGTTAATACATGTATCAGCAAACTAGTGAGGAACGCTGGTTAATACATGTATCAGCAAACTAGTGAGGAACGCTGGTTAATACATGTATCAGCAAACTAGTGAGGAACGCTGGTTAATACATGTATCAGCAAACTAGTGAGGAACGCTGGTTAATACATGTATCAGCAAACTAGTGAGGAACGCTGGTTAATATATGTATCAGCAAACTAGTGAGGAACGCTGGTTAATACATGTATCAGCAAACTAGTGAGGAACGCTGGTTAACCCTTTCGCTGCTGAGGCGTTTCACGCCCCTGTGCTGAGGTCATTTTTACCTGTTTTGCGCATCATGTTTAAACGTGTTTTGAAGCTTATTTTAGTATATGGCCCAGACATATTATATATCGTTCTTTCCGTCAGACTCGGTAGATTCATAATATGTCATTATTATATGTATACGTTATGTCATGTCTGTATATTATAACAAAAAATGCAATAAAATATGTATTTTCAATAATTTACAACGTGTAAAGTGTTTTTTTTCACATTTTAACATGCGAGCAATTGCGGTTATATTTTGTAGGGGGTGCGCTTGTTAAAAAAATTAGAAATGGGGTCTCGTTACATTTTTTTTTGGGGAAAATTATGCGATTTTTAACAAACGCACCGCATACAAAAATCGTTAGTGCAGCATCATTGTTCACTTTATAATTGAAATGGGAACAATATTGCTGCATTAACGAACCAAAAAAAAGAAAAAAAAATGTTTATTTTTTTTTTATAATTTTTTTTTTTAATATATTTTTATTTTTAATTTTAATTTTAATTTTTTTTTAAAAACTTTTTTCACTTTCATGTTTGATATCGTTGGAACGGCCATGCTCTGGCCGATCCAACCATACCAAACATTAACCCCTAACTGCCACGGATCGGGAGATAGGGAGTTCCAATGAACTCCCTATCTCCACCGTTGGTGGCAGTTAGGGGTTAACTCTAGGACTGGCGTCATTGTGCTATGCACGATGACGCCAGTCCTCAGGGGAGTTCCCGGAAGCTTGGCCGACATCCAAGATGTCGGCCAGCTCCGGGAAAGGATCGCGATCCGGCGCTTTTCAGCGCCGATTCGCGATCCAGCTCCCCAGGGGTTAATGCCAGGCACCATTTGGAAGGGCAGGCTGTGACCTTCCAAATGGTGCCTGGGTTAACCCCGCAGAGCCGCCGATCGGGAGGGAGAGAGGTCCGAAGGACCTCCCCCCCCTCCTTTAAGGCGCCTCCTCCGCACATGCGGGGGGGGGCGCCTGAATTAGGTGTCATCGCGCTGCCGCGATGACACCTAATTCCAGCGGCTGTGGTCCCGGATGCCAGGCTGACATCGAGGATGTCAGCCCGCACCGGGGGGGCCAGCGATCGGCCGGAACCCGGCCGAACGCTGACCCCAATGGGAGGACGCGCTCAGCGCGTCCTCCGCATACCAGCGGTAATGCGGAGGACGCGCTGAGCGTGTCCTCCGCATTGAAGTGGTTAATACATGTATCAGCAAACTAGTGAGGAACGCTGGTTAATACATATATCAGCAAACTAGTGAGGAACGCTGGTTAATATATGTATCAGCAAACTAGTGAGGAACGCTGGTTAATATATGTATCAGCAAACTAGTGAGGAACGCTGGTTAATATATGTATCAGCAAACTAGTGAGGAACGCTGGTTAATATATGTATCAGTAAACTAGTGAGGAACGCTGGTTAATACAGGTATCAGCAAACTAGTGAGGAACGCTGGTTAATATATGTATCTAAGAAACAGCAACAGAGTATTATTATTAGCCCATGTGTTACTCTGAACCGTTATCTGATTGGTTCAGTGGAGTGACGTGGTTATTCTGTGGGCTTCTAGATGCGGAAGTGCTGGTATGCTACGGGCAATCGAGCTCCAGCAGACACAGGTGGGGTGCGCCCAACTGATGGGTATAAATCTGGGTACAGGACGAGATTGTGGTCACGCTCTGGACGAAGCTGCTCTTGTTTAGTGGCGAAACCCGTGTTAGCGTTTGTTACTGATCATGTCACATTACTTTTAGCAGTTGGCTCATGTATACTGCTGTCACTGGTGTTATGGTTACAAACAATTTATTGCCATTGGGGCTATTTCACTGCAGTAACCAACTTGAATAATTCAATGTGTAGTATTGTGTGTTTTTGTAGATTGGGTCAGCACAAGATTCTTCTTTATTCAGGGGAGCACCTTTTGGATGTGAGTTACTTACTAATTAAATGGTGTATTTGTCCATGGTATGTGTCGGCGATACCTATCTTTATTCAACACAGTTTATTGAACCTTTTTTGTATGTATTTAACTTTATAACATGTTTTTCAAATGAACGTTCGTATTTAGGGCTGTTACCTTCTGGACATGAGATATTGACCAATTCAATGGTTTAATTGTCCATGGTATAGGTTGGTGATATTTAATCATTAGCTCATTGGTGCTTGGTGTATCCCTTTTAGGACTGAGACCAAGTTTATTCTAGAAGTTAGTTAATTATACTGCAGTACATTAGCTCATCCAGTTGTCTACTCTACACCCTCTATCTACTGTTAAGTGATATTCTAACCATACAGTAATGTCTTAAGGAGACCAGCTATCCTGCTAACTAACCAACCAATTAACTTGTATTTGCTGAATTTGAGGATAGGGATAATTTATACCGTTTTGGTCTTATTATACACATTTTCTCACTGTTTTTCAGTATACTGAGTATTTTTTTCTATATAGAATTGTCAGTCTAATAAAAATTTATGTAAAAAAATAAATTTAAATTTATGTCTTCTATTTGATACCAGCGCAAGTGGTTTTAACCAGCTCATTATAGCTGTGTTGTGTTTGCCACAATCTCTCTTCTTGTTGTTGTTGTTTTTTGCTGTGGCAATTGAGTTTTAATGTGGATAAGTGCAAGATAATGCACCTGGGACGTAAAAACCCAAGGGCTGAATATAGAATATTTAATACATCTGAGGGTTGGGATTTAGGGGTTATTATTTCAGAGGATCCTAGGGGTAAGTAGTCAATGTAATAGAGCAGCAGGAAATGCTGGCAGAATGCTTGGTTGTGTAGGGACAGTATTAGCAGTAGGAAAAGGGAAGTGCTCATGCCAACTGTACAGAGCATCTGGTGAGACTCAATTGGAGTACTGTGTGCAGTACTGGAGAACCGTATCTCCAGAAGGATATAGACATCTTTGTCCTGTCCCCACTCCACGTACCCCCGGGGTCTATGTGCAGCTTAACAGGCAGGTAAACCTCTCCTACGAGTCAATGAACGGGACCGGTTTTATTAACCCGTTGTAGGAATGTGGTAAAACTATAGGAAAACAGAAATATACGATATAAAGATACAGAATATATACGTGTTTTACATAGATAATAATACAAGACAGGATGTGTCCATATAAAACGTGGGGTTTTATAACTAGGCCGGACTAAAACTACATGAAAAGCAGCTGGCTGCAATATAAGGGTTTACAAATTACAGCACATAAGGTGCTTCTAAAGCTGAGGGAAACTGTAAGGTGACTGGGAGGAATTTAGACCATAACCTTACCGACGATGCTTTCAATAGGGGGAGAGATTGTAATGAGGTGTTCCTTCCAGCTCCTGTGGTGAAGGAAATGGTGGCTTCTCTCCCACAATCCCCTGTAATAGTGAGGGAAGCACATGACTTAGCCTATAGGAATTCTGGGAAGGCTGAATACCAGGGTGCTGTAAAAATAAACGGCCACTAGATGGCGTCTCTAAACACATTACATTTACATTTCTGCTCTGAAGGCAGCACACTCCCCGCCTGGTGTCGGTAGACACCACCATCGGAGTCTTCTGAAGAAAACAATAAAATGAGTTCAGTTACTGGTCTGAGAAATAACTTGGTCTCATTCTGCTTGTATATCTTGACTTCGGCTTTACGGACCTTTCCATCATCACTCGGGAGTGTTTTCATAATCAGACCTAAAGGCCACTCGTTTCTGTGCGACTGGTGATCTTTCATAAGCACAATGTCGCCAGGTTTGAGATTAGGTTTGGTGGTTTGCCATTTTCTTCTTGGTTGTAAGGTTGAGATGTACTGTTTCCTCCACCTGTCCCAAAAGGTATCGGCAAGGCTTTGTACTTGTCTCCATTGACGTTTATAGAGGTCTTTAGTACTGAAGTCACCAGTTGGAGCAGCAGTGGTGCTAGTCTTCTGAGTAAGCAGCATAGTTGGGGTGAGGATTGCTGGATCTTCAGAATCAGTGGAGATTGGAGTCAGAGGTCTAGCGTTTATAATAGCGGAGACTTCTGCCATGAAAGTAACTAGGCACTCATGAGTAAGTCTTCCAGTACTTACTTGTAAGAAAATGGAATCTAGGATCCTTCGTGCTATGCCAATCATCCTCTCCCAGGTTCCTCCCATGTGAGAAGAATGCGGTGGGTTAAAGGTCCAAGTGCAGCCTTGTTCGCTCAAATATCTCTCTACGCGGGATGACATCCACATTTGAAGAAATCTGTAGTTCTTTAGCTGCTCCTACAAAGTTTGTACCTCTGTCAGAGCGAATGTGTTTAACAGGGCCTCTTATAGCGATGAAACGCCTGAGAGCGTTTATGAAACTAGAGGTGTCCATTGATTCGATCACCTCTATGTGGACAGCTCGGATGGTCATACAGGTGAATATTACTGCCCAGCGTTTACTGCTGGCGCAACCTCCTCTGTGTGTCGGGCGGAGACGGACCATGGACCAAATACATCAAGGCCGATGTTGGTGAAAGGAGGAGCTGTGCTAAGCCTGTCAGAAGGAAGATTGGCCATCTTTTGTGTTTGAAAAATACCACGTAGTTTGCGACAAGTAACACATTTAAAAAATAAATCTGCTCACACATCTTTTTGCTCCAACTATCCACAGTCCAGCAGCTCGTAAAGCCCCTTCTGTAAAAAGTCGTCCCTGATGTTTTACCTGATCGTGATAGTGTTGTACGAGCAAAGAAGAGATGTGATGACAACCAGGGATCAATACAGGATGCTTCTCTGAAAAGTCTATGCTAGCTTCCTTAAGACGACCTCCTACTCTTAGCAAGCCGTCTTCATCGATGAATGGATCGAGTTTCTTGAAACCACTGTCTTTAGGAAGAGATCTCTGATTAGTGATACAGTCAATTTCAAGATGTTGTACTGTACGGATAATTATATTTCTTGCCTGTTCCAATTCAGTTGCTTTGTAGGCACTGTTACAGCGGTGCCAACCTTTACAGTCCTTTAATTCTGCGGGCGTAGTATTTCTGGAAGAACGAACTATGTGAATTAAGCAAGCGATGCCCCTAACAAGTGACCTCCAGGTAGAGAACTTGTTGAATCTGAGGGATCCGAGCTGGTTGCTTGACGTCACTGTGTGTAGTGTAGACACCCGAGGGCGGACTTCTTTATCTGTATCTATATTTACCAGTTGAAATGTGTGACAGTCAGAAGTGATATTCTGAGAGTTATGTAAGAATGCAGGACCTGTAAGCCATGTTGAGTCTTTTAGATTGTTAGCAACAGATCTGGTTGCATGGTCTGCAGGGTTGTGGTCGGTAGGTACGAAATGCCATTGTTTTGGGTAAGTGGATCTTCTGATTCTATGTACCCTGTTACTGACGTAAACATAAACGTCTGGATTCGTTGCTGATGTAACCCAAGACTACTTTGCTGTCTGTGTAGAGCTCAGTGTCTTTAATCTCTATGTTCATTTCTGTGGTGATCAGTTCAGCTAGTTCCACTGCCAGTACGGCAGCGCAGAGTTCCAGTCTAGGTATTGTATGTTCTGGGAGTGGTGCAAGTTTCGCTTTTCCCATGATGAATCCTATATGACATTGTTCTTTGATGTCTACAGTCTTTAGATAAGCTACTGCAGCGATTGCTTTGACAGATGCATCTGAGAAAACACAGAGGTTTTGTGTTCGAACTTCTGAAGCCGGCACGGGGCATATGGACGTGCAATGTGAACTCTGGCCAAAGCTGTTAGAGAGTTTTTCCACTCCATCCACAAACCCTTCTTCTCAGTGGGGAGCGGGTCATCCCAGTCTTTTGTCTCCCAGGTAAGATCTCTGAGTATTGCTTTACCTTGAATGGTGACGGGAGCTGCAAATCCTAGGGGATCGTAAAGGCTGTTTATAACGGACAGGGTACCCCTGCGGGTGTATGGTTTTTCTTCTGGACTGACTTGAAAGGTAAAGGTGTCACTATTTAAGTCCCAAAGCAGACCAAGGCTCCGTTGAGTAGGGAGGACGTCAGTACCTAGGTCTAAATCTTTCAGATCATTAGAATGGTCTTGGGAAGGGAAGGCTTTAATTACCCTTTTGCTGTTAGAAGCAATTTTGTGAAGTCTCAAGTTTGAGTGGGAGAGCATACTTTGAGTTCTTTTTAGGAGACTGATAGCAGCCTCATCTGTGGGCAGTGATTTTAAACAGTCGTCTACATAGAAGTCCTTATCTACAAAGTGTCTAACGTCTGCCCCGTATTTCGCTTCTCCTTCCTTAGCGGACTGTCTGAGTCCATAAATAGCAACTGCAGGAGAGGGGCTGTTACCAAAGATGTGTACCCGCATACGGTACTCTATGATATCTTTGGAGGGTTCGTTATCTTTAAACCAAAAGAATCTCAGGAAATTTCTGTGTTCTTCTTTAACAAAGAAGCAGTGAAACATCTGTTGAATGTCGGCCATAAATGCAACTGAATCTTTACGAAAACGGAGGAGTACTCCTATGAGTCTGTTATTAAGGTCGGGACCTGACAGTAAGACATTGTTTAAGGAGACACCCTCATGTTTGGCACTAGAGTCGAACACTGCTCTAATCTGGCCTGGTTTCTTTGGATGGTATACTCCAAATATGGGTAGGTACCAGCACTCTTCACCGTCAGTTAAGGTAGGTGCTACTTCTGCATGACCGTTCTCAAGTATTTTCTCCATGAAGCTGAAAAAGTGGTTTTTCATTTCTGGCTTTCTTTGAAAACTGCGCCTAAGAGACACAAAGCGTTTATAGACTTGTTCTCTGTTGTTAGGCAAACGTTGTCTTTGGGGTTTAAAGGGTAGAGGTGCGACCCAACTGTTAGAGTCATCCTTAACTATTCCCTGTTCCATGATCTCTAAGAACAACCTATCTTCAAAGGACGTAGCTACCTGGTAATCTGTTTTAGTGCTGAGAAATACTGAGGACCCTAGGTGACCTTGGTCACTGTCACAGTAAGGGTCTACGGTAGATTTGGGCAGATAGGTGTTATGTGGTAGCTCTTTTACAAGGAATCGATTTTGGCATGGTTGAAAAAGGGAGGGGCGCCCGTTCTCTAGAGTCTTGGTTAACATGTTGCTGACTGAGGTGGGTTTGTGTACGCTTCCCAAACAAACATCTCCTATAATAACCCATCCTAAATCAAGTCTTTGGGCGTAGGGAGCATTGTGAGGGCCATTAATCTGATCTCTAACTTTGTGAACTCGTAAGATATCTCTCCCAAGGAGTAGGACTATCTGAGCTTGGGGGTCTATACTGTATGGTAAGTGGTAGTGATGCGTTTTAGATGAGAGTGGTGTACTGCAGCATCAGGGGTGGGAATCTCAGCTCTATTATCTGGAATCTGGTTACATTCGATTACAGTAGGTAGCAGAAGGCGTGTCTGGCCATCTATAGACTCAACTTGGAAACCTGTAGCTCTTCTCCCCGCCGTCTCGACTGTACCTGCACAAGTCTTTAAGGAGTAAGGAGAGATAGGGCCTTTAATGTTGAAGATGTCAAAGAAGGTGGATCTCGCTAGAGATTTGTTACTTTGGTCATCTAGGATTGCGTAGGCACATACAGCTTTATCCTTGCAACCTGTTGGGTACACTTTGACTAGACAGATTTTTGAACAAGACCTACCGCCTATGATTCCTTTGCAGACTTCAGTACATTGTGCGGTAACTGCTGGTGTACCTATTTCGGTGTTTATTCCTTCTTCACTATGATCTTGGGTATTGTCGGCTTGAGTTAAAATACGTGGAGGTGGCCCAGGGTGTAGGGCTGCGTTATGACTTGTACTGTCACATTCTGTGCATTTTACACTGACCTTACAGTCTCTAGCAAAGTGAGACGTTGAGGAGCAACACTTGTAGCAGATATTGTTCTCCCTGAGGAAAGTCTTGCGGTCCTCTATGGGTTTCTCTCTGAAGCCTCTGCATTTCAGAAGAGGATGTGGCTTCCTGTGTAGGGGACACTGCCGGCTAGGGTCTTTATCTTCCAAGTAGGGAGAGGTTGATGGCCTGTGGAAGGAATCTGTAGAGGAAACATTAGTTTTATGGACTATCACTGGCGCTTTATGGTATCTTAGACCGGAAGGAGCAGCATGAGACAGTATAAAATCAAAGCTGGGATCATTCCTAATTCTTGCTTGTTGATTTACAAAGTCCACAAACACATCAAAGGGAGGAAATGATACCTTGTGCATTTGTTTGTAATTGGAACCATGTGCGACCCACCGCTCCTGGAGGTTGTAGGGGAGCTTTTGGACTAAAGGTAAGTAAGTCCAGGCAAATCTCCTTCTGCTTTGGCTACCTGCAGTTCCATGAGCAGGTCACTTAGTTCTCTAAGTTTCTGATAACCTTTACCAGATATTCTAGGGAAGTCATCAATTCTTTTAAACAGGGCGTTTTCTATTGCCTCTATTGAGCCATAGCACTCTTCAAGTCTTTCCCAGATCCTTCTAAGGCCTGTCTCTGGGTAGTTTATATTTATTGCTCTTATACGTTTAGCATGTTCTGCGGACTCATTTCCGAGCCAATTAACTAGGAGATCTAACTCTTCGCTGTATGACAGGTCTAAGTCTCTGATTACGTTCTGAAAGGTAGACCGCCAGGCTCTGTAGCTTTCTGGGTGATCATTGAACTTTACAAGTCCTTTGGTGATTAGCTCACGCCGTGAGAGGAACTTTGCAAAGTCCATAGTAGCTTGGCTATTACTAGAATAGGGCTGCAGTGCATTGTTAGGAGGGTGGGGTGTGTAGCAATACCTTTGAGGAGTCTCTGATTTAGGCCGGTTAACATCATACCGTTTCGGTGTGAAAGACGTCTCTGTGCGCTGGAATGGAGGCTGATTTCCTCGTTGCGTAGAGAAGTCGCCACGGGCAGTGTCGCTCTGCTCTGCGTTCTCCTGTCTGAAGCGCTGAACTTCAGGGTCGGCTGTTTGTTGCTTTATTTGCTGCGTTTGGCTTGTCGCTCTGATGACATCTATTGATTCTTGTGCAGGCTGAAGATTGCTGCTTGATTTGGAGTGTTGATAGACGTACGCTGCTGTACGTTGTAGCGTGTCCTGGTGATCCTCTCCTGGACCGAGCACGCTGCTGCATCCGCTGTGCTTGCTGGTGGGGTGCGTAGCTGCTTCTAGAGCCTCTGCTTCGGCTATGGCTGCTGCCGCTTCCTTCTCTACTGCCAGCTTCTCTAGGTTGATTTCCAAAAGGGCTCTCTCTTTGTTGAAGCAGCTTCTCTTTTTTAGCTGCATCTCCTGCTCTGCAAAGGCGGCACGTCTTTTGCAGCTTCTGGCTAGAAGTGAGCGGCTTTTCTTGAAAAATGACGTCTGCTGCCGATTTTTTGACGGTTTACGCTTAAGTGGTAAAGCGATGCTTCTGGACTTTTCATGAACGATGTAGTCTGTCCGGCTGTTTTGAACGTTAGTTGCCGCACTCTAGCAGCGTCTGCGTCTCCCTTCACGCACACGTGCTATGCGGCGCAGCGAACTCTGTACGTCAGTAACAGCGGTTTAACTTCTGATGCGTTCATACCACTTGCGTTGCGGGCACATTGTGCGATATTCATATGGCGCATTGCGGCTCTCTGCTAGTGCGGCTGGATATGTGCGCAGAAACGTGCGTTCGCACTGCCTAGTCTGACTAGCCTACCTTAGCGGCGAGCGATGACGGCTGCTTCGCTAACAGACGATTTGTAGAAGTAGCCCGATCGGGACCTTGGTCTGTATGAGACGCCTGACTTTGTGACATGTTTGACTGTTTAAAGGTTGCAGGTTGTCGTATGCAGGTAACCGCGTTGACAGTAGTTGCCTCTGTACAGTCCGATCTCTCTTCCGCTTCCTATCTGTGCGTTGTTTCACTTTTTTTAGCGTCTTCTCTGCGCGTCGGTTACTTTTCGCGCGCTTGTATGCTCGTCGTTTTACTGTCCTGTCCCCACTCCACGTACCCTCGGGGTCTATGTGCAGCTTAACAGGCAGGTAAACCTCTCCTACGAGTCATGAACGAGACCGGTTTGCAGTCTGAAGGTTTTATTAACCCGTTGTAGGAATGTGGTAAAGCTATAGGAAAACAGAAATATACGATATAAAGATACAGAATATATACGTGTTTTACATAGATAATAATACAAAACAGGATGTGTCCATATAAAATGTGGGGGTTTATAACTAGGCCGGACTAAGATTACATGAAAAGCAGCTGGCTGCAATATAAGGGTTTACAAATTACAGCACATAAGGTGCTTCTAAAGCTGAGGGAAACTGTAAGGTGACTGGGAGGAATTTAGACCATAACCTTACCGACGATGCTTTCAATAGGGGGAGAGATTGTAATGAGGTGTTCCTTTCAGCTCCTGTGGTGAAGGAAATGGTGGCTTCTCTCCCACAATCCCCTGTAATAGTGAGGAAAGCACATGACTTAGCCTATAGGAATTCTGGGAAGGCTGAATACCAGGGTGCTGTAAAAATAAACGGCCACTAGATGGCGTCTCTAAACACATTACATTTACATTTCTGCTCTGAAAGGCAGCACAATCTTAGAGAGAGTTCAGAGAAGGGCTACTAAAATGGTGTACGGCTTGAAGGAGAAAAGTTACCAGGAAAGGCTTAATGATCTTAACATGTACAACTTGGAAAAAAGACGAGACAGAGGAGATATGATAGAAACATTTAAATACGTAAAGGGAATCCACAAGGTAGAGGAAGGGAGTATATTTAAAAGGAAACAAAGTAGCAAAACAAGAGGACATAGTCTTAGATTAGAGGGGCGAAGGTTTAAAAGTAACATCAGGAAGCATTATTTTACTGAGAGGGTGGTGGATACATGGAACAGTCTTCCAGTAGAAGTGGTAGAGGCCAAAACAGTAATTGAATTTAAACAGGCATGGGATAGGCATAAGGCTATCCTAAACAAAAGATAAATAAAGGTAAAGTATCCATGTAATTGGGCAGACTAGATGGGCCGAAAGGTTCTTATCTGCCCACATTTTTCTATGTTTCTAAGAGGGCAAGCAGCCCCTGTGTCTCGAGGCTGTGCTTCTGGTCGTGGTGCATCCTCTTCAGGGGCACGCTTGTCCATTCTAACCGGTGCTGGCCATCTTAAGCAGCAGCAACATACAGAGAATTTGGTGGATCGGCTAACCAGGCCATCCTCATCCTCCGAGTCCTCTGCCAGCCAGGCTTGTAGTGCTTTACAGTCCACCTCAGCTGCCAAAGCATCTAATGCAGCCTCCCTGTCCACAGCTACTCCTGCCGTAGCCTCACCATCATACACGGAGGAGTCAGCTGAATTGTTTGACTACAACGACAGTGACATGCTGCTTGAGGATGCGCAGCAAGTACAGTGCTCTGATTCAATCTCTGAGGTTGAGGAAGGGAGTATAATCAACCTAGGTGACGTCCTCTCCGCTCAACAACCGCCATTGCTTTGTCCTCTGATCGTCCACTCCATTTGCAGACTCAGCCGAGTCCCGGTCATCTTGTGGCTCCTCATCAGACACCTGCCTCCGCTGCGTAAATCAGCCCAGCACCTGCTGAATCCTAGGAACCGGCCGTCGGTCATGCAATGCTGGTGTTTGGGCACTGCTCTGTCAACTCTGCTGCCGATCTTGGCCCAGCGCCCCCAATCCAGATGAACTGGCCTCCATTCTGGCGATCTGTCACGATCTCTGTTTTGAAGTGATCTGCACTTTTCGATGTGGAGCTGGTGAGGTTTGAAAATTTTCAAGACAGCCCCATTTTGTGGGTGGGGCTTAGGCACCATGTGTCCCAAAGTAGCTGATGCAGTCTGGGAATTTTTCGGACCGGTGCCACCTTGTGGGTGGGGTGTAGGAGCAGTCAAGAGCCGGCCCACAGTGTGTTGCTGCTTATGTCGCCGGGGGGGGGGGTGGGACCAGTTACCCACATCACAATCCTTCGCCCAGGATCTCCCTCTTTAGCAGGAATGGAAGGGGGGACCCGGGAGGCTGCAAGAGCAGCTCACTGTGCCAGGCTGTCTGAGCCGCTATGATAGCACCCTAAACTGCAGCTCACCAATAGGGATGGGCTGAAAACCCCCATGTTCGGTTCGAACTTGAACGGCTGAGAAGTTTGAATTCAAACTCGAACGTAATGCAAGTCAATGGAGGTCGAACTTCTGAAAATGAAAGTGCCCTCCAAGAGGGCATATATGCAAGATATTGGCCATAAAAGGTGTATGGGGGTCCGGGTACTGCCCTGGGGGACAGGAAACAATGAAAAATAAGTTTTTAACCCTGTCACTGCTGAGTGCTGAGCCATGTCACCGATGTGAACTGAGCTCATTTTTACCGCTTTTGCTCATATTTAAACACGATTTGAAGCCATGGGAAACGTTTGAGCAACACGCAGGACAGGGTATACCTGAAATAGGCCAGACGGTATACAAGGACGCATTCTAACACAAGCCCAAATCGATCAGAGTTAGAGTGGTCAAGGAATAGCCAAGGACTGGTACACTGGGGGGGGGGTTCTCATAAAAGCCAGGTAACAACCGAGACTGAAAAATTAACCAAGTAGTGAATCGCCAGGAGACGCTCAGCACTGAGGGAAGCAAACTCCACGACAGGGCGATGAGCTGGAATCACGCTGCCTGTATTTCAACCAGCGGCCGCGACGTCATCATGCCGCACCCCACCTCCTGACCAGTCTGCGAGCTCTGGAAGCCGGCACAACTCCTGGCATCCAGGCTTGTCGATGGCGCCACCAGGTGCCGGGTCCACCTCTGAGCCCAAGACGTGACAGATACGCTCATACACACCACATATTACTGTGAGTTTTATTGCTGTGGAACTGTGTTATGTCCTTTTTTGTTTTGTAAGGGGGCGAAAGCGGTTACGGGTTGAGGAAGTTTACGGGGGCCCCAATTGTGAGGTTCAGTAAGGGGCCCAATCATTTCTGATGGCTGTCCTGTATGCGTCCGGTACACGGGTCAGTGCAGCCAAATATTGGCCTTTGGTGCCAGCAAGTGCTTCACACCGTAACCCCTCTGAGGTATTGTGGAAGAGTGCAGGGGTTGACCCTGCGGTAAAATATTGAAATGATGTAACTGTCACATTTAAGTGCAGAAAAATTGTGTCTTAGATTCTCGTGTCGTGCACCACCGACTATCTTATTCAAAGAGATCCGAATTGTGACCGAAAGGTAACCGAACAGTGAAAATCAGCATACGGTTATCTTTGCTGGCCATTCGGCTATTCAAAGAGCAGGTAGTTCGCCAAATCCTGGCGAATTGCCTGCACATACGGTGCCTGTTCGAGGACAGTGAAATCCCCATAGAGAAGCAATGCTTCATCTATTCAGAGAACACAAACCAGCAGTGAAAGGTTCCCCTAATGTCCTGCCATTCGGTGGTTTAATTCGGCAGGTTTATTCAGGAGAATCCCATAGGCTTCAATGTTAAAAATATTCCCGTTTTAATCCAATATCTAATAAACCGTTTATTATTATATTCTGCAGCAAAGAGTCTCTTTATTTATTGATTTTTTTAGGATCTTTTAAGCATTTTTTGGAATTTTTTTATTCCCGCGAACTTTCTGTGAACGTCCCGAAAAGGTTCGAAGTTCGCAAACTTTCGAATAGCAGATGTTCGAATCGAACTTCAAACGGATTCGAACCAGCAGCCCATCCCTACTCACCAATCTCGGCAGTGTCTCTGGAAGAAGTGCCCTGGGGAAGTCCAGATGTTGCTGGGATGCTGGAACCAGATTGGGACTCAGGCTAAGACGCACTGGAGGCTGGGAAGGCTGCTGTCTCCTCAACCAGTGCCGATCCAGCATCCTCAAGCACTGGGATCATCCTTCAGCAGGGCCATCATCCTAGTACCGTGAGCCTCTGCATGTGCCTGCAATAATGCCACCAGTGACTGTACATCCAGGTCTGCCATAATGTGGATTTGTAAAGTTCTTTGCTGCTGGAATTTCTTGGCTGTTGATCTTAGGCTGTCCAGGAGCAAAGGTCAGCCCGCCCCCCCCCTCTGACCTTATAAAGAGGTCTGCCCCTCCCCTCTGACCTTATAAAGAGGTCTGCCCCTCCCCCTCTCTGACCTTATAAAGAGGTCTGCCCCCCCCTCTCTGACCTTATAAAGAGGTCTGCCCCTCCCCCTCTCTGACCTTATAAAGAGGTCTGCCCCTCCCCTCTCTGACCTTATAAAGAGGTCTGCCCCTCCCCCTCTCTGACCTTATAAAGAGGTCTGCCCCTCCCCCTCTCTCTGACCTTATAAAGAGGTCTGCCCCTCCCCACTCTCTGACCTTATAAAGAGGTCTGTCCCTCCCCCTCTCTGACCTTATAAAGAGGTCTGCCCCTCCCCCCCCTCTCTGACCTTATAAAGAGGTCTGCCCCTCCCCTCTCTGACCTTATAAAGAGGTCTGCCCCTCCCCTCTCTGACCTTATAAAGAGGTCTGCCCCTCCCCTCTCTGACCTTATAAAGAGGTCTGCCCCTCCCCCTCTCTGACCTTATAAAGAGGTCTGCCCCCCCCTCTCTGACCTTATAAAGAGGTCTGCCCCTCCCCCCTCTCTGACCTTATAAAGAGGTCTGCCCCTCCCCTCTCTGACCTTATAAAGAGGTCTGCCCCTCCCCTCTCTGACCTTATAAAGAGGTCTGCCCCTCCCCTCTCTGACTTTATAAAGAGGTCTGCCCCTCCCCTCTCTGACCTTATAAAGAGGTCTGCCCCTCCCCTCTCTGACCTTATAAAGAGGTCTTGCCCCTCCCCTCTCTGACTTATAAAGAGGTCTGCCCCTCCCCCTCTCTGACCTTATAAGAGGTCTGCCCCTCCCCTCTCTGACCTTATAAAGAGGTCTGCCCCTCCCCTCTCTGACCTTATAAAGAGGTCTGCCCCTCCCCTCTCTGACCTTATAAAGAGGTCTGCCCCTCCCCTCTCTGGACTTTATAAAAAGGTCTGCCCCTCCCCTCTGTTATGTTCCCTCCAGCCATGCCCACTGGTGTTTATGAGAGCTTTTCTCAACCCGTTTGGAGTATAGGGGTTAATCTGTTTGGGCTTCCGCCCCCTGAGTCTCAGTGTCTGATCAGACCTGTGATCACATGATCTGTACTGCCCTATTCATATGGTCTTTAAGTGCTACAGCTCCTTGATCCAGTATAAGGTTCTCTCTTGCTGTGTTCCTGATTGATGTATGTTATATTTGATTATTCCTGGTTCTAGACTTCTGGCTCTGTGTTTTGACGATTCTTCTGATCAGCCTTTTATACCGTGTATTTTGATATCCTGGTTTTTTGACTTCTGGCATAGTACTCTGACTATTCTCTTGCTTAAATCCCATTGTGTGTGTTGTATGTGTGGTCTTCAGCTTCTGGATTGTTTGTACCACACTACAGTCTCTGCTGTTTTATGTTTCTTGCTCTGGTGTTAGACCTAATCGCAAGGCATCCAGTGGTTTGTGCTGGTTGCAGCATAATCTGTTTCCAGTTGAAGTCCTCCCCTGCAGGTTGCAGACTATATTCCTGTCTAGTCTGGTGTTCTGTGTCTTTGTATCTAGTAAAGCTTCTTATTGTTTATAGAGACCACATCAAGGATCTCTTTCTAGTTAGCACCGTTGTACAAGTCATGTCTGTTTAACCCCTGATTGTTCATTGAACAACAAGTACGTAACTGGCGGCGCGATGAATATCGCTGTAGGATCTTATGGTGGTTCTCTTGTCTTGTCTCGTTCACATATGTGGTAAAAAACAAAGAGAATACAATAGTGTAGACGAAATATAATGGCAATTACTATGAATACTGTATTATTCCCACTCACAAAAGAAGAGCCCCAGCACTGGCTCTGAGTGGGTCAGCGCATGTGGTCATTGGTTCTCTCTTCTGAAGGGGGTGACCTATCACCTTCAGTGCTGACGGTTAGCTTCCGATGTTGGTTGTATGAAGAAACATGTGAAAAGAAGAGAAAACTCCTTTGCGTAGATCTGTCAAACACACAATGCAATACTGATGAAGGAGTTGAACTCACGTGGGTTGGAGCTTAAAGCCAAGCTCTAGGACAGACCGCTTGTGGACTTATTCGAGGGAAAGCCCATAGAAACCTCTTTAAACAGCAAGCACACCAGGGACTGATGCAAAGAAAAATTTAATATAACTTAAAAACATTATATAAAAAAATAAAATGCAATATCTGGCTCAGCCAGTGTACCCAGACGCGTTTCGCCACACCATGTGGCTTCCTCAGTCGGTTTACAGGTGGGTAAATGAGTCACAATATATAAGATACAGTTTTGATTGTCCCCAGGTGTGATTAACTGATGGGCGTGTGTTACACGCCTTAGATTAGCGAGATGCCGGTTCCTCCGCAAGTCCGCCATCTTGCGCGTGCGCAATAACGATGTTTGCGTTTCAGAATGGATATCCGCCATTTTGCGCATGCGTATTGTAGGTTTTACTCCTTCCGATCGGCGTGCGGCGGTGTGGGTCATCTCCTTAATCTCTAACAAACAGAAAAAGGAGGCTGGTAGCTCGAATATGGTGGGGACTGGTTATCTATATCCCCCAAGACCTTATAAAGTGCCTTTCATAAATGAATGGAGGCAATGTCATACTCCACAGTAAACAAATCAGTGGAATACATCACTCGCTCATTTATCTATGACCCCCTAGATGCCTGGAGATAGGGGGTTCATTTGAACCCCGATATCTCCACCAGGGGATTGGCCTGGGCAATATATACAGTCAGGTCCAGAAATATTGGGACTTTGGCTCTATACACCACCACAATGGAGTTGGAATGAAACAAACACAATGTGCTGTAACTGCAGACTGTCAGCTTTAATTTGAGGGTATGTACATCCAACTCAGGTGAACGGTGTAGGACTTACAGCAGTTTGCAGATGTGCCCCCACTTGTTAAGGGACCAAAGGTAATGGGACATAATAATAATCATAAATCAAACTTTCCCTTCTTAATACTTGGTTGCAAATCCTTTGCAGTCAATCACAGCCTGATGTCTGGAACGCATAGACATCACCAGATGCTGGGTCTCATCCCTGGTGATGCTCTGCCAGGCCTCTACTGCAACTGTCTTCAGTTCCTGCTTGTTCTTGGGGCATTTTCCCTTCAGTTTTGTCTTCAGCAAGTGAAATGCAGCTCAATGGGATTCAGGTCAGGTGATTGACTTGGCCATTGCATAACATTCCACTTCTGTCCCTTCAAAAACTCTTTGCTTGCTTTTGCCGTATGCTTTGGGTCATTGTCCATCTGCACTGTGAAGCGCCGTCCAATGAGTTCTGCAGCAATTGGCTGAATGTGAGCAGATAATAATGCCAGAAACACTTCATCCTGCTGCTTTTGTCAGCGTCACATCATCAATAAATACAAGAGAACCAGTTCCATTGGCAGCCATACATGCCCACGCCATGACACTACCACCACCATGCTTCACTGATGAGGTGGTATGCTTAGGATCATGAGCAGTTCCTTTTCTTCTCCATACTCTTCTCTTCCCATCACTCTGGTACAAGCTGATCTTGGTCTCATCCGTCCATAGGATCTTGTTCCAGAACTGTGAAGGCTTTGTTAGGTGTTGTTTGGCAAACTCTAATCTGGCCTTCCTGTTTTTGAGGCTCACCAATGGTTTACATCTTGTGGTGAACCCTCTGTATTCACTCTGGTGAAGTCTTCTCTTGATTGTTGACTTTGACACACATACACCTACCTCCTGGAGAGTGTTCTTGATCTGGCCAACTGTTGTGAAGGGTGTTTTCTTCACCAGGGAAAGAATTCTTCATTCATCCACCACAGTTGTTTTCCGTGGTCTACCGGGTCTTTTGGTGTTGCTGAGCTCACCAGTGCGTTCCTTCTTTTTGAGAATGTTCCAAACAGTTGTTTTGGCCACGCCTAATGTTCTTGCTATCTCTCTGATGGGTTTCTTGTTTCTTCAGCCTAATGATGGCTTTCTTCACTGATTAGTGAAGGCTCTTTGGATCTCCTCTTGAAAGTTGACAGCAACACATTCCAAATGCAAATAGCACACTTGAAATGAACCCTGGGCTTTTTATCTGCACATTGTAATTGGGGTAATGAGGGAATGAAACACACCTGGCCATGGAACAGCTGAGAAGCCAATTGTCCCTTAACAAGTGGGAGGCACATCTGCAAACTGCTGTAAGTCCTACACCGTTCACCTGAGTTGGATGTACATACCCTCAAATTAAAGCTGACAGTCTGCAGTTAAAGCACATTGTGTTTGTTTCATTCCAACTCCATTGTGGTGGTGTATAGAGCCAAAGATGTTACAATTGTGTCCATGTCCCAATATTTCTGCACCTGACTGTATATATGCATGATGTGAGTGGGCCTGGGCAATATCTCTATACGCATGATGTCAGCTGGCCTGGACAATATTCATTCATTCACTCACTCATTCACATTTTCAACGCGTGTCCCATTTACACTATCTTTAAGAGATGCGTTACTACACTTCTCTCTCGTTTCTCTCAATGTAGAAACATACATATGACTTAATATACCATCATTAGAGACATACCAGGAACACTACAACTGTTTCCTTTTTCTGTACTACCCAAAATATGCAGTGCTATGCCACATCCCATTCTCTCTCCGTTTCTTTCTCACAACCAACACTTATTGGAAAAATGCATCCCTAATCCTGCACTGGGAATACTACACCCGTTCTCCTTCCTGCACCTTTTTGAATTATGTTTTGCAAATTAACTAGCCATAGAGTGACCAAAGGTCTGCTTAGCCCACAAATCACCTTGTGATCAAATAAGACCAAAAGATACCCCTAAGGACGCATACAGAGGCCTTTTTGATCCATCACAGCACCAGTAATACAAGGAAATTGAAACCCAGGCACCGATTGGCAGTTAACAACCATGTGATCCAACAGAACACGAGATCGGAATTCCACCCCAAAGTGCATGCGCAGGACCAGCGTGCCGAAAACGAACACAAAATCCAACTACCGGACAATCCATAAAAGCAGGACAAGAAGAGCGAGGAATTATCCAGCTGAAGAGGCCACACATGCTGGCGAAACGCGTCCTGGACCTATTCCTCACCAATTGATTTTATTTGTTATTTTGTAAACCCCTTCTACCATCCACTGTTGTTATTTACCCTATTTTACCAGTAAATATTTTTTTCCCCTAACCGTCGTATCCTGGTCCTTCCGAGCGCAGCACAGCCTACCTACAGGGCAGACTCCATCGCCAACATCGTGAGGACTCCAGCCCAGCAGAGAAAGAAAGCCTGCAGTAAGGAAGGAACAAGGAGGTGGAGGGAAAGAAGGATTCCTGGCCACCTATATCGGCCAGGGACGCATAAAAGAGTGAGTGTGATATCAATACCGGCTCAAATCCACGTGAGTTGGCAATTTATTGTCCTTTTATCTAAGGTGAATACAACGGTAAAACACTATGTGTTTCTCTGCTTCTCTGTCCCCTTGCATTTGAGGTTTATCCTGCTACCGACAAGAAGAAAAATACCGAATATTGAAATATCCCTGAACATTCCTGTACCACATTTTGGCCACAAGGTGGCAGCATAGGATATGGAGTAGACTTTTTCATTGACTACTTTGATGCCCACCACTAGGTGGCAGTAGAATCTGACTTAACTTTCAGACATAACATTGTTTCTGACGGATCATTCTGGCCACAAGGTGGCAATATAAGACTGGATATATATCCTGTCAACATCTTGACATATATTCTGTGATACACTCTGCAAGAAACCGCTCTTATCAAATTGACATATGTACATCTGAGCACATTAACACTGCATATGATTTGTAACACTGCATATGTCATTTACATGCTACCTAATTTATGTATGCAAATAAGAAAATATCCCTAAGAATACACACAGGATTTATGAAAGAATAAATCAAACTTAAGCAGGGCCCATTCAAGGTATACCCCACCTGATTTCCAATATACGCATGATGTGAGCTGGCCTGGGCAATATATATATACGCATGATGTGAGCTGGCCTGGGCAATATATATATATACGCCTGATGTGAGCTGGCCTGGGCAATATATATACGCATGATGTGAGCTGGCATGGGCAATATATATTGTCAGGTCCCTAGCCGCCGGCGCCATAAGAGAACTAAAGGCAAAGTGTCTCAGTGAATAACAGTGATTCTCCTACTGAGCCAAGTTGTTCCAGCAACCAGGTGCTAGCCAAAGCATCATGATTCCTCCACTATAAAAAAGAGCCACTCCCAAGGCACAATGCTTCTGCATTTGTTCTAGTGAACCTCTCACTAGGAAGGAGCTGCCTTCAATCTCAGCTTCCTCTAACCTGTTTTGTCTGGTTCCCACCATACTGTTTATAGTTCCTGCTACAAGGATCCTTCTGTGACAAGACCTCCTCTGCTACAGACCCCCTTCTGCTAATCCTCAGCCTGCTACCATACATCCTGCAAGTATCCTCTGATCCTGCTGCCCTGCATCCTGCAGAATCCTCAGCCTGCTGCCCTACATCCAAATCGTCAGAGCCTGCTACCCTGCACCCCGCAGAACACCCCCCCTGCAGACCAGGACACCCCCCTGCAGACCCAGGACCCCCCCCTGCAGACCAGGACACCCCCCTGCAGACCCAGGACCCCCCCCTGCAGATCCGGGACCCCCTTGCATACCCAGGGCCCTCTGCCTCGAAGACTCTTCCGTTTCTATTTTCCTATTTATTTTTCTAAAGATCTCCTTCTCTTCCTTCTCCTATTTCTCTCCATATCTGGTTTAACCCTGCTCTAAGTTCAATCTACTCTTTTTTTCTTTATATGTAATAGTATAGTTTAGTTTTGTTACTTTTTGGTCTACCTTTCTCTCACCTTGCCTTTTAGTTTATCTTATTGCTGATTATTATTTATACAGTGTTTTCCTTTCTTATCACCCAGCTACATAATTGTTTATTCACATTTGTTTACTGCCTTTTTATGCCTTACTCTTAATAAACCCCTTTTGTTTATATACGTCTTCCTATTTATCATTGCACATAGGGCTCAAACCTGCCACCCCGGAACCAGCTCCTTACATATACATATATATATATATTATACGCATGTTGAAAATTTGTAAAGGATAAGGCACGCAAAGTGAAATTTTGATGTGTCTGAAATTGAAACTTACGTGACAACTCTTTTTTTTTTTCCGTCAATTTATATTTGTTCAATACAGTTTGAATTTGTTTAATAGAGTTAATTTAAAATGGTTTAATACAGTTTATTTATATTTATTTTACCTTTACTATTGGTGCTTTTCAAACTTTATTCTTAAATAAAAAGAATTTTAGCAGTTTCATGTTGTGTCGTCTTTTTTTTTCTTTTGGGGGGTGCAAGTAGCTGATCTTGCCTAGGGCGCGAAATAGTCTAGCACCGACCCTGACCGCATGGTCCACCCCTGTACTCTTCCACAATACCACAGAGGGGTTACTGTATGATGGCACTTGCTGGCCTGGCACTAAAGGCACAATATCTGGGTGCACTGCCACTGACGCCTGTATCAGATTCATATCCTCAGAGGGGTTACAGTGTGACGGCACTGTTGCCGACGCTAAAGGCCCAATTTTAAAGCACCTATTGTTACTTTCATCTAAAGCCTGCATAAGTTTCACAATAATTTAGCCAAAAAAAATCACTAAACTTTTTCTGCGTGTCCTAAAATGTCTCCTCTTCATACAGGCTGCTGCCCCAAGCAGTAGTTTATGGATAGATTAAAGGAAAAGCATTTACCGACATTTGAAACGTCATTTTTTTTGTTTTTACATATTTCTATACATCCTAGAAATCCGCCACTTCACGGGTAGGTTATGGGGACCTCCTAGGCACGATATTTGAAGGCATTTTTCGTTTTTATTTTTAACCCTTATTTCATGGAAAACTCACTGTCCCTTTTTAAAAAGTTTTTTTTTTAAACTTTTTGTCCTTGTTTCCTGTCCCCCAGGGCACTATCCGGACCCCCATACACCTTTTTATGGCAAATATCTAGCATATATGCCCTTTTGGAGGACACTCTAAAAAACGAATTTTCAGCCCCAGTATTGAGTTCAAGCTTGAATTCGAACATTTGGAAAGTTTGAGTTCGAATTCGAACCGAACTCGGTGTTCGGCTCATCCCTAGTACGGACGCCTTCTGCGGTCTTAGTTCGTGAGGCACACTTGGCTGTGCTATCCTTCCTGGTAAAATACTTTGTGATCATTTATTTATAAAGGCTTATTTGGGGCTTCATTTAGTATATATACTTATCCCATTCTGACATGTTCAGAGAATATTTCACTCGGGGACTTTTCGTTCTCTTCAATTCGGTTCGTTTTGCCGATCCCATTTCGGCGACCCTGCGGTATATTCAGCAAGCACCGCAGGAAAAGGCTGCCGCAAACCTGATGAAAACTAACCGCAAAACCCGGCGAATGCACGCTGAACCCGCAAAAACATCTGGATTAGCCCGCCAGAGAAACGCGAGCAGGAGCCGATCACACGCAGCGCAGCCGCCGGAAAAAGCCGACACCGCAGACGAATGCAGTGCATAAATTAGAAAAACTGTTTGTATGAATGTTTGAAAAGTGAAACGCTGTTTGCAAAGAAACTACTGAGCGAAAAATGTCTGAAATTTACATATGAGGTGCAAGAAATGATAATAAAAAGGGCTGTTACAGAAAAAAATAATCTTAAAAAAAATATCCGACTTTATAAACAAAAAATACAGAAAAATGCTTAAAGGGACACTCTAACTAAAAATCCCCCCCCCTTTTTTAATCCTAACCTATCCCTATTCCCTTAATAAATTGTTATTTTTGTAACTGTAATACTTGCCCTAAAATCCTCTTGTTTCCAGCGCTGTTTTTTTTTTTTTTATACTCACCTCCCTCCTCTTCCGCTCCCGTCCTTCTTCTATCCGACTTGCCTTCTGGTTTACGTGAGAGGCGCGCATGCGCGCCTCTCACATAAACCAGCCAATCGGCAGGCTTCCTCCCGGCTCCCTCTGAGGATTAGTGTTGCGCACAAGAGGATGCGCGCAGCACTAACCCTCAGAGGGAGCCGCCAGCTTCTGCGGTGAGTTGGTGAGTTACTCGGCAAAGGTGGGAAGTATGATTCCCGCTCTGCTGACTGACAGCTGGGAGGGCGGAGTAAAGTTCTCTGCCTCTCTCAGCTGTTTTCAGCATTTACAGCTGAACCGCTGAGCGGAGGGAGGGGGGACAGAGGGCGGCATACTCCAAGCATCATGACCACCTAAAATAGCTTAGGTGGTCATGTTGCTTAGCGTGTCCGTTTAAAATCTCCGAAAAAAAATCTATAAAGAGACTCTTTGCTGCAGAATATTATAATGAACGGTTTATTAGATATTGAATTAAAACGGGAATATTTTTAACACTGAAGCCTATGGGATTCGCCTGAATAAACCTGCCGAATGAAATCACTGAATGGCAGGGCATTAGGGGACCCTTTCACTGCTGGTTTGTGTTCTCTGTATAGATGAAGCAGTGTTTTTTTATGGGGTTTTCACTTCCCTCGAACAGGCACCGAACAGGCACCGTATGTGCAGGCAATTCGCCAGGATTTGGCGTATTGCCTGCTCTCTGGATAGCCGAATGGCCAAGAAAGGTAACCGAACGCTGATTTTCAGCGTTCAGTTACCTTTCTCCAGCCATTCAGCTCTTTGAATTACCCTGTAGGTATATAACAAGATTTCTATTATTGGTTAAAACAAGACACTACATTTTCAAGGCCAGTAAATGCACAAAGAAAACGGGATTGGTTTAATACAGTATTGGGAGGACTAGGTGTCGAAGCAAGTGTATTAAATGGAATAAATATTGAAACACAAGCAGCTAGAATGGGTACACTAGCAGCTACAGGTAGTAAGGCTCAGGACACTACATTGTTATTATCTAACATACAGACAGTTATCAACAATTATAAAACTGACATGTCGATCATAAACAACCTTTATTAACCCCTTAGTGACCGGGCGACTTTACACAAATCCGTCTTTTAGTGACCGCTGCTGTTTTTATGTTTCTGCGCTGTTAGTGTTTAGGTCAAATTTTCCTCTTACTCGTTTATTCGACCCACACATATTATACACCCTTTTTCCCGCCATTAAATGGACTTTCTAGAAATACCATTATTTCCATCATAGCGAATAATTTACTATAAAAAAAAATATGAAATATGATGAAAAAATGATAAAAACACACTTTTTCGTAATTTAATCCCCAAAATCTACAACCACCCAAAAAGACCCCGGCTAAATAGTTTCAAAATTTGTCCCGAGATTAGAAATACCCAATTTTTACATCTTTTTGCTTTTTAACCCCTTCACTGCTGAGCCAGTTCACCTATGTGCGCTGCGCTCATTCTGACCATTTTATGCTAATTATTTTGAGATAACAGTCTAGGTCCTATTTAATTAAACCCCCCCAGACAAAAAAAACTTAAACATTTTTTTTATATTTTATTTTATTTTTTTATATATATATATATTTTTTTAAACCAAACCTGGTCATGTTTGGTATCATTGGAAAGGCCACGATCAGACCTTTCAAATGATGTCAAATATGACATGGATTGGGAGATAGGGGGATCCTTACGATCCCCCTATCTCTACATGGCAGCTAGATGGTTAACTGGCCCAGTGACATCCTCACACATATGGTGAGGTTGTCAGTGGGTGGGGGGGACCTGGAGGCTTGGCTGACATCCAAGATGTCAGCCCCCCTCCAGGTTCGAATCGCGTTTTGGCGCCAATTAGCAAAAAGCATCTCCCTAGCTTCAATGGTTGGGGGGATAGAGGGCTCCGAAGGAGCCCCCCCTCCCCTCCATTGATTTGATTTGAATGGGGGCACCTGCTGAAGACGTCACCATGCAGCGTGGCGACGTCATCAACCTCGCCGGGCCATGTAAATCACATGGGCAGGCTTCCTCCCTGCCAGATCGCAGAGGGATCCAGCGAGGGAGGTAAGTATCGGGCGGTAGGGGGGTTTGGCGCCACTGACGTACCCTGTACATCTGCGGGTCTAAGGGAGACCCGTGGACAGGACGTACAGGGTACGTCAGCGGTCCTTTAAGGCAGTGATCCCCAACCCTGGTCCTCAGGGCCCACTAACAGGCCAGGTTTGTCGGATATCTGAAGCACAGCACAGGTGATATGATTTGCTGTTCAGTAATTGAAGGATTCAGTCTGCATTTCTCAAAGGTAATCCTTAAAATCTGGCCTGTTAGTGGGCCCTGAGGGACAGGGTTGGGGACCACGGCTTTAAGGGGTTAAAATAGGTTCAATATTAGTGTAGGAATGGAAAGGATTGCAAAAGATACATCATTAGTCTTGGGATGTATAGGATTGCAGATGGGGATAAATACGAATGCAAAAATATTTTTACAAGCACTCTTTAATCATAATTGGCCTTAGGAGGTTCCACTTGAAATACCTAGATTGTCACAGTGTTATATATATTCTGATAAGGAACCAGATGTAATGGAGATTTGGTCAGTACAATATGGTGGTAGAAGATAAGGTTAGATGCCACAACTACTGGTCTTGGACATTTTATTTAGGAATATAGCGTTGTCGAGGTCACAAGCAGTGTTCAGCAATTTGGGCAGCAGACGATGGCGATGTTGAGGCTACAGGCAAAATTTCAGCAACTTGGACAACAGAAGATAGCGTTGTTGGTCACAGGCAAAGGTTCAGCAATTTGGGTGGCAGAAGATAGCGTTGTCGATCACAGGCAAAGGTTCAACGACTTGGGCGGCAGAAGATAGCATTGTCGGTCACAGGCAGAGGTTCAGCAACTTGGGTATCAGGATCAAAAGGCTGGGATAGAATGGTTAGCTCGAGGTAGGGAGGACAATAATTGAGCAATGACTTACCCCGCAAGCCTCTCTTTTATGGGCCTCTGATTGGTGTGGGATTGATCTCAGGTGCTCTCTGAGTATATCTCTGTACCTCCGGCACTCCTCTGATGACCTCATCAAGATGCTGATCTTTACACACAAACGAGACATGCAGATGGCCAGTTTAAGGTAAGGAGGTGTTTCTGAATAGTGGTGGAAGTGGAGGCAGTGTGGTAGGTTCGTGACATAGATTACGTTCTCACTATAGAGCATTTTGGGCAAACACAATGGCTTGGATGTCTAGAGGATACTTTTGACAAATGTTCCATTGCCATTTTCTTTCCTACTCAAAGAGTTAATTACAACAGATTTAGGTATATTGATCTATGGAGAATAATTAATTCCAAATGGATGACAATGGACAAGCAAACTGATAAAAATGTTATAGGTGTAAGAGACATTAAATATATGCTTGCTGTAGAAAATTGTCTACTGAAAGATGGTGATTACGTTTGCCCATATGGAATTATTGTTTTAGAAGAGGTATCATGGTGCTGGGAAAATAATAGCACTTGTCAGATGGAGATCAATAATATACCAATACAACCTGCATGGACATATAATAAAGGAATCATATGTTGGCATCAAATAGATGGATATGTAGAATATAAAATTGTTCAGAAAGAGTGAGTTTAACACAGGTAGCTATTGTACCAAAAGGCCTGTACTTTAAGTATCAACCAAAGATATGAAAGGTAAAATTTATCATATAGTGCCACCGGTGCTAAAGAAAATTGATTCTGTCATGACCTATGATCACCGTACATTGTATAACATAAAAATAGGTTATGGAGCTGATTTCTATAAACAATTACAAAATAATGATGACTTAAAGCAAGTAATAGACAGATCAGCAACGGGATTACACAATACTTTAGTCCAAATACACTTAGTGGAAGGTATGATAAGCGACATAAAGCATGAATATATCGAAGAAGCAAAAACATGGTATTACAGATGGTTTGGGGACAAAATGTAGGAATAATCGGAGGAATAACACATTTCACAACTCATCCTTTGATAATTTTGTCACTGTGATCTTTATCCTAATGTTCCTCATAT
Source organism: Leptobrachium leishanense (assembly GCA_009667805.1). Taxonomy (NCBI): domain Eukaryota; kingdom Metazoa; phylum Chordata; class Amphibia; order Anura; family Megophryidae; genus Leptobrachium; species Leptobrachium leishanense. Next base: position 33,891 of record RXON01003375.1, read on the forward strand.
GCTTTGTGTATACTAGAGTGACACGTATACATTCTCAAATGATTGATATGGAATACAAATGTAAATACCTGACAAATTGAAATACTATCAAGAAAATTTATGATACTTATGAAAAATTAGTATCAAGAGAAGGGCATGAAAAATGTATTCAATTTGTTATATATACTGTATATGTAGATATCTTAATTAATACTGAATAGTTGCATTTAACCTCCCTGGCGGTATTCCCGAGTGTGACTCAGGGTTAAATTTCACTACCACGAACAGTAACCCCGAGCCACACAAGGGCTGGATGCATACTCCCCTCCTCCTGGCTCCCTCGCTGTCCCTGCAGTGTGATCGCGGTTAGCTGCTTCCTGGATGGCTCCCTGCGATCATATAATGCAGGGGGGCTGGACACCGCAAACTTCATTCATAATACTCACTGAATACAAATGGCAAAGTTTATGAACGGCCACTAGGTGGCAGTACAGGATAAGAAATAGACCATACCTCATCTCACCCTTGTTCTCAGACAGATTTCAGTGTTTTTTGTTGTATTTTATTGTACATCATTTATTTGCATTATTTTGGATAATTATTTTTGGGATAATAAATTATTATGTCGTGTTTCAAACTTTATCGGACTCAGTGTATTTACTATTTTTTTTAAATTTATTAATTTATTTATTTATAAAGGATTTTACCAGTAAGGACTCTTGATTTCACAGATTTCAATGCGTGATTCCTAATTATTACAGGCTAACTATGTACAAAAACACGTTTCCTTTAAAAAAAATTGAGACACTTTTAGACACAAAATTTTGAAAAAATTAGACCGCCAGGGAGGTTAATGATAGGGTTTGAATATTTATGGTTACAGAAGACAAATGGGACATTTAGAAACTCACATTCCAATAGACTTTTCTAGGCTCACGAAGCAGGGCCAATTTGAAAGTCTCAAATCATTTCTTTTGTTCAGTTGGGGGCAGATAACTAAATCTTCTTAACACTCCTGAACACAGATAATATCAGTTAGTGAACCAAAGGATGTCACACACATGTGTTAATTAGCAGTCTTTTCAAGAGCGAGACAAAGAGTTTCCTGCTCATTCTTAAAGCACCATATTTCTTTCTATAGGATATTTCATGTGTGGTCTGTCACGGGATGGCCCAGCACCCTCCGCCAGGGGTGGTGCAGTGACAATGGTGGCTATGGACACTTAGGTGCGGTGGCACGCACCTAGTTTTGCCAGTACTTTTATTTAGATGTGATTGTTGTGTGGTGTAATAAAGTGTCCCCGTTAGTTTATTGCGTAATGTATTTTCCCTTTGTCTGTCTTGCTCGCCGCCATTTTCCGATCACCTTGTGGCGCAGTTCAGAATCGTCGATTCGGAAAATGGCCGATTCGAACCATCCGGTTCGAATCGTAAAATGGCCGATTCGGACCATCCGGTCCGAATCGGCGACTCCCCGATCTGTAAGGGCCAATGGGTCCCGGGAGGGCGGGCAAGGAGTCCCATTGTATTGTAATTTTGTGCAAAGTTGATAAATGCCTGAGCTGTGCATAATAAAAGCCAGATTTAGCAGTGCATCCAGCCTCGTCTGATGTGATTATTTCCCCGCCGTATTTTCGTATCTGAGTATCCTCCGCGGTCTCAGGGTACGGTGTCCACCCGGATCCGAACCGAAGCGAGCGCTCTGTGCCTGCATCGAGTATCAGGGCAGAGGCGCAGCGGCTGGTGTTCGGTTCCCAGATTGAGGGATCCGATCGGAAGGGCGCGGCCGTGTACCGCGCTTCGGTATTGCGAGGGATTGCGGTAAGATCCGAAGATTCATCTGTCCCCGATCCGAAAAGTCCTCCACCGGAGATCCGAAGATTCACCCGCACCTGGATCGGAAACGTTTCCCGCAAGAGAAGATCCGAAACGTTTCCCACATAAGATCCGAAGATTCCTCCGCGGCTGGCAGATCCGATTTCCACGAACGTCCCACACCCACAAGGTCAGTGAACCAGCTGCTCGGGACGCTGAGTGCCGTATGGCTCAGTGGTCGGGCTGGTTCTAGGCAGGGGTCCCCTCCACCGCCCGCTAACCCCTTCCCGGGGTCACGCCAGGCCGCACGAGACGCCGAGTGCGTGCCACTCGGTAGTCGGGCCAGCGGTAAGCGACGGGGTCACGCAGATTGAGCACACCCGCAGGCGGAACAACATCCCATTCCGTCATATGGTCCATAACACCAGTAGTTTTAACTCAGCATATAAAAGAAAGCGTAACTGTTTTTTTAGCTATCAATTCATTCATTAAGCCATCTTGGAACCATCTTGGAAAGCTCCAGCAGCAAAACCTAATGCATTACCTCTGAAGGAGTTTTGAGCTATGCAACATCATCATCAAAGAACTTTATATCTTGCCAGAAGACATAGCTGCTTTGAAATTTGAATTGATCCTGTAATTTTATCTTTATTCTACATACAGACTGCTAAGAAGCGAAGTGTCGATCATATAAATAAATATACAGCTTTTTACAAAAATTTATTTGCTTGTATTCTTCTGTATCCTGCCGTGAAAGGTATACATTAATATCTTTGGAAGAAACCCAGAGACAGGAATATCTTTCACTGTGGTGCTCAGATACACTCATACACACTGGACAATACTGTATCTGAGCTCTACAGCAATAAAACTCACAGTAATGTGCAGTGTGTACGAGCATATCACTGAGCTGCGCAGCAAGCATTAAAACTAACTCTCAGACACACTGCACATTACTGTGAGTTTTATTTCTGTGGAGCTCTGTGATACGCTCATACACACTGCCCATTACTGTATGAGAGCACCACCGCAATGAAACTCACAGTAATGGGCAGTGTGTATGAGCGTGACTATTATTGCTTTGGAGCTCTGTGATACGCTTTTACATGCCACGTGTTTTTTTTGGGGGGGCAGCATTTCATCTGACGCTCCAGGCAGCACAGTGGCTTGGACCGGCCCTGGGTCAGGGCCCCCTGTAAACCCTCCCCAAACCAGATCTGGGACGCCAACCCCCCATTCCCAATAACACTTAAAGGAATATTTTTCACACAGTACATATAAGTATATAAGTGGTGCAACGAGTCTGTATGATGTACACAAAGCATGTGTAAGAGTGCTGTGTGTCTGCAAAGTATGTAGTGTATGTGGTCGTCCCTGCCCTGTGTCCCTCCACCCTGCTCTTCATAAATCCCCCAACTCCATTACCCACAGACACCTATAAATCCCCTGTAGTGATCGTGGATTAATTGGGTCATAAATCATCATATGTAATTATAGTGAGTGTTATACCAAAGAGGGAACTCTAGGGGCAGTGTGAGGCTTGTTGCCCTGTGTGGCTAGCTGACATCATTAAGCCAGCCTACTCTAGAGTGGTTACCTCATATGGTGACTCCCACTGTGATAAAGGTGTATACATTGTTGGTGGGAGGGATGCCACTCTGGTGGGGGAAAGACAAGACTCTAGTCCAACCTTGTTTTGATTCAACTAGAATTTCCAGGAAGAGATTAGCCCTTTTGTGATTTGGCTTGGTCCTGAGAGCATGGCTTGCCATGTGCTGTGTATTCCTGGATTTGGTAAATGACTGTTGCTCTTGTTGATCTCCTTGTATTATCACTTTACCTATGCTGAGTATTTGTGTTATTGCAGTGTCCAGGGTTTAGTTTAATAATGTTTTAATGCTTTATCGTTCTGTTTATCCTATTTATTTTTAAGTAAATCTTTTATACCCATCTCTGTGTTTGTGTCGTCACTCGCTACTCAATTCTCCCGCTATCGGCTGGTATTACCTTTATTTTAAATATACGCTATATTGCCAAAAGTATTCGCTCACCTGCCTTGACTCGCATATGAATTTAAGTGACATCCCATTCCTAATCCATTGGATTCAATATGACGTTGGTCCACCCTTTGCAGCTATAACAGCTTCAACTCTTCTGGGAAGGCTGTCCACAAGGTTGTCGTCACTCGCTACTCAATTCTCACACAATCAGCTGGTATTACCTTTATTTTAAATATATTTTTCATTACATCCCAACTTCCATTATTCCTAGGTCCCTATAGATCCCCCAACTCCCATTACCCCAGCTCTCTAAATCCCCCAACTCCCATTACCCCAGATCCAAATAAATCCCCCCAACTTCCATTACCCACAGGTCCCTATAAATCCCCCAACTCCCAACACCCATTACCCCAGATCCAAATAAATCCGCAACTCCCAATTCCCCCAGATCCCTATAAATCCCCCAACTCCCATTACCCCAGATCCCTATAAATCCCCCAACTCCCATTACCCCCAGATACCTATAAATCCCCAACTCCAATGATCCACAGGTCTATATAAATCCCCCAACTCCCATTAACCCCAGATCCCTATAAAGCCCCCAACTCCCATTACCCCAGACCCCTATAAATCCCCCAACTCCCATTACTCACAGGTCCCTATAAATCCCCCAACTCCCATTACCCCAAGATCCAAATAAATCCCCAACTCCCAATACCCCCAGATCCCTATAAATCCCCCCAACACCCAACTCCCATTACCCACAGATCTCTATAAATCCCCCCAACTCCCATTAAACATTTCTGGTTTTCCGTGTACCTCTCCTGACCTGGAACTTAGCTCTGTTTCTGGTTTTCCTATGTGCACCTCTCCTGTCCTGTCCTGGATCCTGGCTCTGTGTCTGATCTTTCGGGTCTGTTCCTCAAGCTGGAGACCAGTCAAACACAGTTTCTGTTACGCAGTGTATTTCTCCTGATCTGGACCCCGGCTCTGTTTCTCGTTTTCCATGTACCACTTCTGACCTGAACCTCGGCTCTGATCCGGTTTACCATAATTAGCAAGAGGTTACATAATCTCCTATCTGTATATGTGTCTCTACCCATGTACCCTGTATTCTTCTAGCTCCCCCTCCCCCAGACTGCCATTAGTTTGTGGTGATGCAGTGTGCAGTGTGAGAGTCCATGTGAAGCATGTGAGTGGGACAGAACGTGTCTATAAGCATTGCAGACCTAGCTAGGATTATGAGGAAGAGCAAAGGCGTCATGTCAATAACATCAACTCCAGCAACAAAACGCTAGTATTAGGGAGCGTAGGCCAGAATCTGTATAATCCTTCACCTGAAGAGGCCACTGCTTCATCCATATATAGAAATTGGCGCACATTATACCACTGTAGCGCTGTTTAAAACTCTGTTGAAGTATTGCTCGGGTTTGGCCACCAGAGGGAGACAAGCGCAATGTAAAGTATACTGGACACAACGGGACTACGTTTTCCATCATGCTTTGCGGCAGGGACCGGAAGTGGGTGGGAGAGAGCGAAGGACATCCGCAGCCTCGTTCGAAGGAAAGCCAGTGTGAGCCGAGCGACGAAAGGTGGAAGACGCACGTGAGACTGCCAGAGATTGAGACCAGGCCAGAGAGCAGGAGCTGCCTTGCGGGTGCTGAGAATCAGAGACAGTGCTGGCGGAGACCTATCCACACATCGCTGAGAGGTTTTGCACAGACACAACGTTCTGGTTTGGACCCCGAGTAAGGAGACCGCGATGATCCACTGGGAGTGCAGGCGGTAGGCCGTGATTCAAGTTACCTAAATCGGACAAGCAGGAGAAGTGGATCCGGTGACACAGAGTTCCAGTATAATCAAGCGGAGAGAGATCCTTGATGGGACAGTGGAACAGATTGTCCAGCAGATGGGTGAGAGGCCTTCCAGGCCACAGTCCAAGTTTAAACAAAGCACGCTGCAGTATTGTTTAAATCTACAGGGCCCCAATGTGACTAGTCGAAGAAATGCTCAATCCATTCACTAGCCAGTTGAATATAGCACCTGGGTACCTGAACCGCACACACACACCTTTTTAGGACATTACTTTTGCGGGACTTACACTCCAGAAACGAAGGGGTTAAACTTTCCTTTTGCCGCCGCGTGTTTTTCTCGCATTACGAAATCCTGTCGTTCATATACCATATTCACATTATATATGCCGCTTTATTGGGATCAGTAAAGTATATAATCTATAAAATCCACAACAGTGCTGGTGTATATTTATCCCCTAGTGCGGTGAGACTAACCCGAGGTTAAATTCAGCAGCTCCTCTGGGAGTGAGCGCTACACGTGGGGGCTCGTTCCGGGATTCCAGTCTCTGTAGAAACCGCAATTAAAGGGTTAATTATGGATCCAGACGAAGCAGCAGAGTGGTGTAAAGCACAGGGTGGCCAGTTAGAGTTGAGTGTAGTGATCGATATTCCTGCAGGCACCTGGGCAGAAGAACAGATCCGCCGGGCCGTGGCAGCATTGGCACCTGACCAGCGGGGGTTTCTAGCGGACATTAAAGTGAACCCAGAGACTTCTCACACGTATGTTCTTTTTGAGTGGAGAAAGGGTGTTCCCGTGTGTTTTCAGGGCTTGAGTATGCAGCTAACCGACGACGTGAAAGTTCATCTGATTCAGCCAAGTAAGCCACGTGGTGAGTTTGCGAATATTCCTGCTTCCAGCCAGCTGACCATGATCGGGCCGGAGTTCATTGCTGCTATTGGAGACCTCGTAGTTAAGTGGCAGAGGGCCCACCCTTCTTACATCAGCTTCGGATATCGGAAGTTGGAATTTTTTATAGGAAACTTGCCAACTCCGGTGGGAGAAGAAACCTTTGAAGAATGGGTGGAACAGGCGATGCAGGCTCTGGATGAGTGGGCCGTCCCTGAAGCGCAGAAGAAGCAAAGAATTACTGAGAGCTTGAAGGGACCTGCATCAGAGGCTGTCAGGAATCTGAAGCTGAGTAAGCGAGACAGTACTGCTCTAGATTACCTGAACATATTACAGGAAGTCTTCGGGCGAACGGAAAAGGCTGCTGAGCTCATGTACCAGTATGTACCATACTTACCAGCAAAAGGGTGAGAAGATGACAGAATACATGAGGCACCTGGATAAGATACTGTACCAAGTACTGTTGAAGAAAGAAGCAGACCCCACTACAGTAGATCAGGTTAGAATGCGGCAGATATTGAAAGGTGCTTACCCTTAGACCCTGTGATGTTGCAACTAAAGACTCGAGAAGGTAATAAAGAGTTAAATTACCTAGAACTGATTCAAATTGTTCGGGAAGAAGAAGCCCTTCTGGAAGAGAAGCTTGCAAGAAGGGGAGAAAAGGTCTATGCGCAACCCATAGGGTATAACCAGTGTTCATCAGATGAAGATGATCCGGAAGAGACATATGAGCCGGAGATAACCCAAAAGTCTTCAAACCAGGTGTATGGTGAGATACAAAAGACTCTCAAGAAAGTACAAGAAGCCCAAGTTAAGATGGAACAGACACATACGGATCTATGCTGGGCAAGCTTGAAAGTAGCAGAAATACAGACTGAAATACAGAGGTCTCTCTCAGATATATGAACAGCAGCGGTTGCCGTGGCCTCCGACAGGGGATTTTCAAATGAGCCACAGGAAGAAAGTGTGCCCTCATCCTCGTGGGGAAGATGTTTCGCCTGTGGGGAATTCGGCCATTTCAAGGCTCAGTGCCCCGAAAGAAGACAGTGAAGAAGGAGGCTGGTGTCTGAGCTGGGTGTGGACACCTGAGTCCGAGGGCGTCAAACTGGTCTCTGACTGGGGTGAGAGTGATTTAGAGCCTGATATTTCTGAAGTTATGACTCAAGCACCTGAAGTACCTTATACCTCGGAAGTTCTTGAGGAAATATCCATAGATTTCAGTTCTATGCCTTCCCTGGAAGGCTCATACACTGAAGATGTATCTACTCAGTCTGCCGGAGAGAGAATTGAGCCTGTGGAGTCAGCTCTCCCGACTGAAGAGGGTCCTGAAAAATGTGAGCTTAAAAGTTCAGTAGGCTTGTGCACCGATTTTTTTTTTAGATTCGATTCGGTTCGATTTTTCAGATTTTTAAACTTTTCGATTCGGCCCGTTTCGACCAATTTCGGTTTCGATTCGATTCGGTTCGGCACGTTTTTCGGGTACATTTTTTTTTGGAATTTCGACCATTTTTCGTATTTTCGTGTCACTGTGCTCAGTTTTTGTATCGACTTTTCGTAATTTCGGAAATTTTCGTTTTTCGGAATTGCACATTTTTCGGAATATCGACCATTTTTCGTATTTTTTGTGTCATTTTGCCCATTTTTTGTATCGACTTTTCGTTTTTTCGAAAAACTTTTGTTTTTCAGAAATTTTCGTTTTTCAGAAATTTTCGTTTTTCAGAAATTTTCGTTTTTCAGAAAATTTTCGTTTTTCGGAAAATTTTCGTTTTTCGGAAAATCTGTTCTCCTCGTTTGACACATTTCAAGTCCATTCGAAAAATCCGAAAATATTTCGTTTCGGCTCGGAAAACATTTCGGATCTGAAATTTTCGGATCTAAAATTTTTCGGAAATTCGGCCGCATCCGAAAACACGAATCGGGAAATTTCGTGAAAATTCCGAAATTCCGAAACCCGAAACGCACATCCCTAATGTTCAGTACGACCCCCTCAGAGACTCAAGTATGATTCACCAGGACATAGCACAGAGGAAGCTGTAACAACTGTGCGGAGGTTTCTTGAAGTGTCAGCCCTACTTGCGGAGGTGCCTAGGGGTTTAGGTGAGATTGAGGATATTTGCTGCCTGTTGTCAGCCCTGAATATATAGGTTAAAGTGAGAACTGTTATGTTATGTTATGTTGTGTTATGTATAACCGATACATGTACCCATTACACGCCCTTGGGAGGACCCAAGAGTTTAGGGGGGAGTGTAGCGCTGTTTAAAAACTTCTGTTGATGTATTGTTCGGGTTTGGCCACCAGAGGGAGACAAGCGCAATGTAAAGTATACTGGACACAATGGGACTACGTTTTCCATCATGCTTTGCGGCAGGGACCGGAAGTGGGTGGGAGAGAGCGAAGGACATCCGCAGTCTCGTGTGAAGGAGAGCCAGTGTGAGCCGAGCGACGAAAGGTGGAAGACGCACGTGAGACTGCAAGAGATTGAGACCATGCCGGAGAGCAGGAGCTGCCTTGCGGGTGCTGAGAATCAGAGACAGTGCTGGCGGAGACCTATCCACACATCGCTGAGAGGTTTTGCGCAGACACAACGTTCTGGTTTGGACCCCGAGTAAGGAGACAGCGATGATCCACTGGGAGTGCAGGCGGTAGGCCGTAATTCTCGTTACCGAAATCGGACAAGCAGGAGAAGTGGATCCGGTGACACAGAGTTCCAGTATAATCAAGCGGAGAGAGATCCTTGATTGGACAGCGGAACAGATTGTCCAGCGGATGGGTGAGAGGCCTTCCAGGCCACAGTCCAAGTTTAAACAAAGCACGCTGCAGTATTGTTTAAATCTACAGGGCCCCAATGTGACTAGTCGAAGAATTTCTCAGTCCATTCACTGGCCAGTTGAATATAGTACCCGGGTACCTGAATCGCACACACACACCTTTTTGGGACATAACTTTTGCGGGACTTACACTCCAGAAACGAAGGGGTTAACCTTTCCTTTTGCCGCCGCGTGTTTTTCTCGCATTACGAAATCCTGTCGTTCATATACCGTATTCACATTATATATGCCGCTTTATTGGGATCAGTAAAGTATATAATCTATAAAATCCACAACAGTGCTGGTGTATATTTATTCCCTAGTGCGGTGAGACTAACCCGAGGTTAAATTCAGCGGCTCCTCCGGGAGTGAGCGCTACACCACCATGACACTACACCCCGCCCACTGCGCCATATCATGAACTACTGAATTATTTCACTCCAAAATATCCATCTTCCAGATCCTCATCATGTTAGTGGTTCATACTCAATATCCAAAGAAGCAAAATCATGGGAATTTTTATTGGATTAAACGGCATAAAGCAGACGGCGAGGAATAAATGCAGGAACGGAACATCAGGCACGTCCAGGGATCCGCAGAGCTGTGTGCAGCGCGTAGCATCACTTCCTGACAGATAAATGACCCCTGCCTCATCCTGGGGGAAAGGAGACAGGTAAATGTTACTTTACTGTGGATACATGGAGGTCATTCACGAATGTTAGGATTTACGTAAAATATAGAGTAAAATAAATTATATAATCTGTTTATTCAGAGAGAATCGAAAAGTCACAGCACGTTCGGTGACTTTTTGTTCTCTTCAATTCGGTTCGTTTTGCCGATCCCATTTCGGCAACCCTGCGATGCATTCAGCAAGCACCACAGGGCTGTCGTAATGCAGGGAAAGGCCGCCGCAAACCTGACGAAAATTAACCGCAGAACCCAGCGAATGCACGCCAAAAATAAGCAAAAACTTCTGGATTAACCCGCCGAAAACACCGGAAAAACCCGAGCAGGAGCCGATCACACGCAGCGAAGCTGCTGGAAAGACCCGACACCGCAGACGAATGGAGTGAATAAATTAGAAAATCAGTTTGTGTGAATGTTTGAAAAGTGAAACGCTGTTTGCATAGAAACTACTGAGCCTAAATGTCTGAAATTTACATATAAAATCTAATGAATGATAATAAAAAGGGCTGTTACAGAAAAAATAAGTAAACTTAAAAAAATAAAAATCGGACTTTTTAAAAAAAAAAATACAGAAAAATGCTTAAAATATCCTAAAAATCCTATAAATAAAGAGACTCTTTACTGCAGAATTTTATAATGAACGGTTTATTAGATATTGAATTAAAACAGGAATATTTTTAACATTGAAGCCTATGGGATTCTCCTGAATAAACCTGTCGAATGAAACCACCGAATGGCAGGGCATTATGGGAACCTTTCACTGCTGGTTTGTGTTCTCTGAATAGATGAAGCAGTGCTTCTCTATGGGGATTTCACTGCCCTCGAACAGGCACCGAACCGGCACCGAATGTGCAGGCAATTCGCCAGGATTTGGCGAATTGCCTGCTCTCTTGAAAAGTGAATGGCCAAGAAAGGTAACCGAACGCTGATTTTCAGCATTCAGTTACCTTTCTCCAGCCATTCGGATCTCTTTGGATAACCCTGATAATTGTGTTATATTGCTGTGGAGCTCTGTGATACACTCATACACATCGCACATTACTGTATCACAGAGCTCCACAGCAATAAAACTCACAGCAATGTGCAGTGTGTATGAGCCTATCACAGAGCTCCACAGCAATAAATCTCACAGTAATGTGTGATGTGTATGAGCATGAGTTTTATTGCTGTGGAGCTCTGTGATACGCTCATACACACCTCACATTGCTGTGAGTTTTATTGCTGTGCAGCTCTGTGATACGTTCATACAAACTGCACATTACTGTGAGTTTTATTGCTGTGGAGCTCTGTGATACAGTAATGTGCAGTGTGTATGAGCGTATCATAGAGCTCCACAGCAATAATACTCACAGTAATGTACAGTGTGTATGAGCGTGAGTTTTATTGCTGTGGAGCTCTGTGTTACGCCCATACACACTGCACATTACTATCAGGTCTATTCATAGAAAGGTGAAACTCCTGAGAATGACTGAAGAAATTAAAATTTTAGGACAAAAGAACCAAACGTGAAAAATTCTCCCATTTATCTCACTTTCCAAATCAGCTATTCGGTCTAGATTGTTCTCTTCTCCTGCCATTTCTCCTGGTTTTCACCTTTCTCTGAATAACCCTGTATGAGTTTTATTGCTGTGGAGCTCTGTGATATACACAAGGCAAGATGTCAGCTACAGTGAAACAGGGTCCACAAACTGGTATTATTATTTAGTATTTATGAAGCGCCAACACATTCTGCAGCGCTGTACAAAAGATGCCATGGGTAAAGACAGGATAATTCTACAATACATACAGGCGACAGGTCAGTATTCCTGCCAGCAGATACAGGAGGATATGAGGACCCTATTCCCATGGGAATTTGCAATCTGCCTCTGGCTCTGGATGGGATTGGAGTGAGGGTCAGAAAAATACCCCTTCCCCTGTGTAGACAGATATCCGTGTACCGGCCCTGGCAGTGACAGTCATTAAACAATGTAATCCAGCATGGAGGCAGACACCACCCTGCACGTCTGCTCAGCTCTTAGGTCATATACAAGGTGAAACCTGTCAGATGTATTTGGAATCCAGCCGCCCCAAGGCCGCCGCGCTCTCTCATTGGCTAAGTGTCTGTTACATAATCAGCATTTACTTGCCGTACCTGACATCAATCAGGAAAACAGCTCATTTCATTGGACGGGATCTAGAGACACATGATTGGGTAAGCAAGTGTTGCGTCGGAAAAACAGTTTGGGTCGAAATCCCTAGATTTCCTAATGACAACATCCTGACAGCCAACTTCCAGACAGAACAAGTGCCGGACGTACCAAGTTCCCTACACAGACAACTCCCCGACAGCTAACCCTAACCCCCTAACACTTACCTTACCCCCTAACCCCAACTCCCGAAGCCTAACACCCTAACCCCTGAAGCCTAACTCTCTAAACCTAAATTTAGCTCTAGTTTCCTAAGCCTAACTCACTAAACCTAAGCCTATAAAAGAAAGATGTGCTGGAGCTGGCGCTTCTTGTCCTGTTAGTGGTTCCTTCTGCTTCACCCCGTGGCTCAGAAGTGTGGTTTCCTTACAGGGTCACCACCCTCCGTGTCCCTCAAAATATAAAATGACTCACATAGAGCAATATTGTATAAAATGGAGTGCAAACAAAGGAGAAGAATGTCGTACTCACATTTGCTGGTGTCTTATCGATCAGACACCAGATTTGTAGGCAGCCGGTGACTTCAGAAGGTGCACCGGATCACCTATCAGCCTCAGCCACCTCCTCGGTGAATATAAGCATCCAGGACCCGGGATAGGCGTAAAATAAGGCAATTTTTATTAGTAATAAAATATACAGTATACCAAAACGTGTTTCCCATAAAAAAGCTTTATCAGTTAGTGCTACTGTAGCACCATCAGCATCAGTAGCACCAACTGATGAAGCTTTTTATGCGAAACACGTTTTGGTATATTGTATATTTTATTACTACTAAAATTTGCCTTATTTTACGTAGGGATGGGCTGGCGGTTCGATGCGAACATGAGCCGTTCGACCGTTCGTCGAACAGCAAACATTTCCACGTGTTCGCCGCGTGTTCGCCCACAATGGACCACAATGCACTTTTCCACTGGCCTGAAGCTTGTAATTGGCTACAGCCTTGCACCTGACCACAGGTCAGGTACAAGACAGGTGCAAAACTATGCCAATCAGGGCTCAGAGTCCTGATTGGGCAAGTTTTGCCCAATATGGGCTCACAGAGCTAAGTCCCGCAGCACATTATATAACGCTTCACCGCAGCGCCAGCGCGTGTTTGTTGCAGGAGTGAATCAGAGAGGAGAGGAGATTGTTGCATATCAGGGTGTATCACTGAGTTATACCAGAGTTCTGGGAATTTGAATCTGTGTGTTGACACTGCCAGCTATTATGGTGAATCACTGAGTTATACCAGAATTCTGATGATCCCGATGTGAAAAAAATAGACTGATTATGTGGATAACGGCAGACTTACTATCCAAGGTCCCGATGTGAAAAAAATAGACTGATTATGTGGATAACGGCAGATTTACTATTCAAGGTCCCGATGTGAAAAAAATAGACTGATTATGTGGATAACAGCATACTTACTATCCAAGGTCCCGGCGCAGTATTATTAGTGAAACATATAATGCAAATAGTTTAAAAGATTCTCTTTTTTACGATTATAGTGTTGAGCCGTGTAATTTCTTTCAAAGTCTGATCAAAATGAACATCCATCTAGTGGCCAAAGTAATTATTGGAAATGAAGGTTCAATATTCTGGTGCCAGAGGGGTGGTCACAGCAAAAGATTTCCTTTATATATCTTGAAAGAGAAAGTGAGATGTTGCATCTTTCCTCTTGGAATAGGCTTGGTAGACCTCCTTCCCTCTGCTTGAAGTGATATTGGGGTATTCAACGGGAGGTAATAACCAATCCTGTGCTTGATGTGTGCACCTCAAATTAAATCAAGGGACACAGTCTGTTATTTTTTACTGACGTAGAGAAAAAGAGGGACCTATGGGAAATAGTATTATTATGAAAAATGATACAAATTGATACATGATATCAAAAACCATTTTGTCCGTCAAGGTGCTGGAGGTCAAAAATGCGGACCGTCTGACTTCCTCCCATCACTCACACACAAAGCTATGCGGATGTGGCGCACTCTGTGCGTCCGTCCTAACGGATTGATGTTCATGCCTAACTTGCGTCCGTTTGCCGCGTCCGTTGTGCGCTTGCAGTTCGGTGCGGACGCACTTTGTGTGTTTTTCTCTATTGCTCATATTTCTATGCTTCCACGGACGTTAATATGTGCCCAAAAATGGACGTGAACACTGCGCTCGTCTGACCCGAGCATTAAGTGGTACATACTGTGGATTGCCCTTTTGCAGACATTGGCATGTTTGGGGTCTTTTCATGCACAATTTTGTCTAGATTTTTGTGCGTTATTTTTCCTTGATAAATCTTGTGATACTAAGTCATTTTATCATCGTTGCCGCCACTGTATAAGAGCATCAATACATGGTCACAATGTCACCGCTCTGTGAAACACATTTTTTTTTTGTCGTGTTAAAACACACCCTATGTTTTTTCGTGTTAGATCCTGGCACTTTTCCTGCATGAATAGTCATTAAATACAGATAGGGCCTATGGCAGAGAAATGGCTCTGCAGTGAAGGGGTTAAATGTGCCCAATCCTCTGATCTCTGAGTCCTGGGCAGATCTGACAGTCTGGCAGCACGTTACCTTTCACGGGGTTCACACACTTCTGGGTACAGAGTATGGTGCAGCACTTCTCTTTCCTGCTACAGTCGCTGTCGCTCACACAAACGGGAGGGGCAGGCCGGGAGGGGGGGCACGGCTCTGATGAGATGGGGCAGGATCCTTCCTTTTCTTTCGAAACTGTAAATAATAATAAAAACATGTTTATTAACATTATTGCGGCTCCTGGAGACACAGCAACACCCACACACACCAACACTCACACACACCAACACTCACACCAACACTCACACACACCAACACTCACACACACCAACACTCACACACACAACACACACCACACCAACACTCACACACACACACACAACACTCACACACACACACACCAACACTCACACACACACCAACACTCACACACACCAACACTCACACACACCAACACACACACACACCAACACTCACACACACACCAACAGTCACACACACACACACACCAACACTCACACCAACACTCACACACACACACACCAACACTCACACACACCAACACTCACACCAACACTCACGCACACCAACACTCACACACACACCAATGCACACACCAACACTCACACACACCAACACTCACATACACCAACACTCACACACACCAACACTCACACCAACACTCACACACACACCAACACTCACACACACCAACACTCACACACACCAACACTCACACTCACACCAACACTCACACACACACCAATGCACACACCAACACTCACACACACCAACACACACACCAACATTCACACACACACACATGCACACTCACACACACCAACACTCACACACACACCAACACTCACTCACACACACCAACACTCACACACACCAACACTCACACACACCAACACACACACCAACATTCACACACACACATGCACACTCACACACACCAACACACACACAGACACCAACACTCACACCAACACACACACCAACACACAGAGACACACGCAAACTGGATATACTGTGATGAAAGTGTAGTCTGCTGGTTTGTCCCATCTCATGGGGTGACAGGTTTCCCGCGGCAGTAACGCCTGTCACACACAGGAATGAGTGTTAGGAAACTTGCAGGCAGGGGTCGACTGACCCATCAGGCACTCGGGTGCTGCCCGAGGGCCCGGTTTTGTAAGGGACCACGGCGGCGACGCTCCAGCGTGCCTTCCTGGGTCCCACGTGCACCCTGTATTGATGCCGCCCCCTCACATGAAGCACACGCATCACGTCGGGGGCGGCGTCAATGCAGGGTGCATGTGGGAACCAGGAAGGCACGCTGGAGCGCCGCCGCCTTGGTCCCTTACAAAACCGCTGCTGGGGTAAGTAAATATCAATGTGTGAGCTGGGCATTATACATCCATGTGTGAGCTGGGCACTATACATCCATGTGTGAGCTGGGCACTATACATCCATGTGTGAGCTACTGGGGGCAATATATAACAATGTGTGAGCTACTGGGGGCAATATATATCAATGTGTGAGCTACTGGGGGAAATATGTATCAATGTGTGAGCTACTGGGGGCAATATATATCAATGTCTGAGCTACTGGGGGCAATATATATCCATGTGTGAGCTGGGCATTATACATCCATGTGTGAGCTGGGCACTATACATCCATGTGTGAGCTACTGGGGGCAATATATATCAATGTGTGAGCTACTGGGGGCAATATGTATCAATGTGTGAGCTACTGGGGGCAATATATATCAATGTCTGAGCTACTGGAGGCAATATATATCCATGTGTGAGCTGCTGGGGGCAATATACATCCATTTGTGAGCTGCACATTACTCTGGGTTTTATTGCTGTGGAGCTCTGTAATGTGCAGTGTGTCAGGATTCTACAGTATCTGTTAAAGTGATCTGCAGTTTCTCACATTTTCCACAGGGACTTTCTTTGCCGGGGTGTAGCCTTAGCTGCAATGAGTGGGTCAGGGGCGGACTGGGCCGGGGGGCAAGCGTCCCCCCGGCCGAATCCGAACCCGATAAGGCCGATATTGTGTGTATATGTATGACTCTAGTAGTTTAATTCAGCCACTCGCGTCTCACAACAGGCCACGGCCGCACAGAAGCACTAGCGCCGGCCCCGCCTCCCACGTGATGTCTCCGCGCAGCCTCATCCACGTGATGGGAGCGTGCCGGCCGGTGGGCGCGGTCGACAGCCGTCAGCCAGTGACGTCGTCGGGTGAGCATCAGACCTGCTTGAGTGCGCAGCTGCCAGGCATCGTTCCGAGCTGCTTGGAGGAGGATTGCCTGGCCGTGGAGGAGGGAGCACGCACAGCACTCAGCACAGCGGAGGAACAGAACAGAAGACAGAAGCCCAGCCGCTGCCCAGCCAGAACAGTGACTCGCAGCCAGACACTCAGGACAGGAGGGACGTCACTCAGCAAAGTTTATGGTGAGTGCACTGTGCATGGCGGGCCGGCCGCATCACACACTGACCTCACCTGCTGGCTGCTGATGAAGTGAGGGCCTGGCCCTGGCTGAGTGGAACGTCTGGAGACTGGAGAGACAGTGGTCAATAAATTGGGGGGGGGAGTTAATAAATTGAGGGGGGCTTAGGGTGGAGAATAAGTGAGGGCCCCTGGCCTGAGGTTGTGACAGCCCTCTGGCCCCGGGTTAAGAAATGAGGGGGGGTGGGGCAGCCTGCACACGGTGAATAAATTGAGGGGGGGTGCCTGGCCTGAGTGAGGCTGTGAGAGCCCTAGTCTGGATGGAGCCCACAGGTTAATAAATTGAGAGGGGGTGGCCTGCGCAGGGTTAATAAATTGAGGGGGGTCTGGCCTGAGGGAGGCTGAGAGCCCTAGTCTGGAGCGGTGGAGCTCAGGAGGAAGGGGCCCAGGCAGCTCCCTCTATGATCAGACAAGCAGCTCCCTCTAGTGGTGGATACAAAGTATGACCAGACAAGCAGCTCCCTCTGCTCCCTCTAGTGGCGGATGCAGAGTATGACAGGCACCTGTACAGAAAAACAGTTTTAAGCATGTTTTTTTTAATAACAAGTATATGATAGAAAGTCCATTTAATGGTGAGAAAAATGATATATGTGCGGGTACAGTAAATGAGTACAAGATTATTTACAGCTAAACACAAACCACAAAAAGTTAATATATATCAAATCCCCTTGCGAGGAAAAATCTATTGGCAAAATTAAGACTTTAAACTTTAATTAATCTCAATTATAAAATATTAAGGAACAGTTGTCAATTTACAAATGAATTAGTTGTTTGTATTAAACAAATTAAACCCACATGTGGTATCAGAAGGTTGAAAAAAATTGTGTATGTAATATACTAAAGTAATTGGTGCGTCCACCAATATACACAGATGCGCATATACAGGAAAGGGTGATAACCCTAGTCAGATTAATGACAACCTGGATGTATAAGAAAATGAGGATAACCCCACCTGAATCGCGCTCTGACCCCTACACAAAATAACCTTGATGAGGTTTAAATAGCCAAGAAGCAATCACTTAAAGTAAAGCGCAAAAGACAGTAATTAGATTAACCCCCACGGGTTTGATTAGACTGTCAACGTGCTACTCGATTGGTAAATGATTGATTGATGCCCGTTGGCTTTGGAATACCAGCAAACAATTGATCGTGGGATAATTGAAAATATTAAGCCCATTAACATAGATTCCTATTGTGAAAATTGGACGCCTATTCAGGCGTAATAATATATCTCAAATAATAATTTGCATAAATCTACATAATAAACACATATTGTGCTAATCGCTAGACCCAATGATGGATAAGGAGAACATTCATCGACTTGGAATTGAACTTAACTCACTACGTATACCAGTGAGAGAAGTAACCAAACATATATGTTAATATGGAGATTGAAATAAACAAAGAGTCAATGCGTGATTGATTGGACCACCGCGCTAAACTGCGCACCGAGAATACGACGCTCAGGGAGGAGGCGTGATGGCACAAATATTAATGAATGATCCTACACCTTAGAGTTGGTTAGGAACATTTCTATGTAGCGATCATAATGGCAAATAGATATTCGTCAAGAGAGGAGTGAACCTACACGTCCTCAATCAATAAAGTAACCGCGTAAGTTGAACCTGCTACAATGATGTTTTGGCGAGTGCTCGATTAGCGGCAAATATTAACTCCAAAACAGTTCAATCAGTCATTAGGTACTGAAATTAAACGTACAATTTATTATTGGCAGTAATACTCAGTGTGTTGGTAATGCTGTGAACCAATGGGTAGTTAAGAGCCAAACAACTCATACGCTAAATATACGATGACAAGCATTCAATATGACAAGCACACAGCGTGTTCCCGAGTCGGCGGGTGCAAATCTTTAAGATACACACTCAGTAGAATAACTATCAGTCCAAACAGTGGTTAATGTGCATGCACTTAATAAGCAAAAAAGTTATATAGCCACCAGGCTCAATATCATTAGAAGGAGAACATCCAAATGACGGCTAAATTAGCCTAAAAAAGATTGTAGCGCTCACTCCCGGAGGAGCCGCTGAAAATGAACCACGGGTCAGTCTCCCCGCACTAGGGAATAAATATACTCCAACACCGCTGTGGGTTTTTATAATTTAAATAGTTTACTAAAATGTTAAACAGACGTTGAGACACGGTATTCACAGGTATTATTACAGTACTTTCGTATCGCGGTAAAAAAAAACATGTAGCGGGAAAAACGAAACACGAGGCTTCGTATTTCGATAAACGCGCAGCGGAAAAGAGAAAATATATTCGGAACGTATCTTCAACCCCTGTTCCGATTCGTAACAGAATGAGTCCTGCACCGGTTAAGTCCTGGAATGTAAAGGGTGTGTATGTGTGTGTATATGGTACCCGGGTACTGTTCAACTGGCCAGTGAATTTACTTAAGGAATGTCTTCGACTAGTCAAGTTGGGGCCCTGTGGACTTTAAAGAGAAAACAGCAGCGTGTTCCTTATTTACAGACGGCCTTGGAGGCCTCTCACCCATCCACCGATTGCTTTAAGCTCCGCTGACCCAGGACGTCTCTCCGCTCGATATTGACTGGGGATACTTTCGGCCGGATCCGTTGTCTGACTCTCCGTAGCTTGTCTACGACTTGTCCCGCTCACCGCCTGCTTTCTGTATCCGATCAACTCGCGGCAACTCCTCACTCCAGGTCTTCGGTTCCTTAATCTGCAGCAAATCTCGGGAACTTGGAGGTCTCCTTCTCTTAAGGCTGGATGACCCGGTGTAAGGAACTGACAGGTCTCACTCGCGCTCTGGCCTAGGCCCTCTAGCGATATCTTGCACTGCGTCTGCTCTCCCTCGTTCCCTGGCGCGCTCTGGCGCGTTCTCCACGAGGCTCAGGATGTCAAGCGTCTGTGTCCCACCCACTTCCTGTCTGTTAGCAAAGCACGCCGGGAAATGTAGTCCCAATGTCCAGTGTCTCTGATCGCGATTGTCTCCATCTTGTGGCCAAAAATAGGTACTGCCACAGCAAGATTTTAACACAGCGCTACACTCTCCCCCTCCTAGAACTCTTGGGTCTCTCCAAGGAGGTACAACAGTTACATTACATTTCTACAATATTTGAATACAGTTTACATAAAATGTACAGGTTCAGCAGCATACATGCAGTGGGTTAGGAACACTTCCTCAAGTTGACTCATATTTTGGGCTACCTCAGCTAGCATAGCAGACACTTCGGGCAACCTCTGCACTGTGGTGATGGCCTCTTCACTGCTATGTCCTGGTGAGTCGTAGGTGAGTTGTTGGGGCGGTCGAACAGAGCGTTTTGGTTCTGGCTCAATCAGTTCCTCTTCAGGTGGAAGTACTATAGGTGCTGGCTCAGTCCTTCTCTCTATCACTGGAGCAGACGTTTCTTCAGAGTATGATCCCTCCAGTGAAGGCATAGAACTATAATCACCTGAATAAGCTTCAGCTTCCGGAGCTACCGGGATCCCAACAGCCTCAGGGACTTCCAACTGAAATTCAAGAGCTTCAGGGATTTCAACAGTCTCAGGGACTTCCAGCAGAAATTCAGGAGCTTCAGGCCTCAAGTTACTCTCCCACCGCTCAGGAACAACGACAACCTCCTCAGGCTCCGGTGAGCGCATCCAGTCTAGACAATAACTCTCTTCTTCACTGTCTCTTTCGCTCTCTTCGGCAACCCGGGTCTGTTGAGACCGAGTAACGGGAGGCAAACGTGGAGCAGGCTGATTTGGCAGAGGCAGTTCGTCCCCAACTGGCATCCTCACAGCCTCTCTCAAAGGTAACAAATGATTTTGGTGCCAGTTCTTGAGAGGCCCAGCCTTTCCATCCGGGCGAATCTGATACACTGGTAAACCCGGCAGTTGTTTGCAGACAATGTAAACCTGGGAACTCCACCTATCCGCCAACTTGTGTCTCGCAGCAGCACCCAAGTTCTTCAATAGAACCCTATCACCGGGTTGTAGATCTTGTATTCGAACTTTCAAGTCATAGTTCCTTTTGTTTCTTTGCTCCCTGTTTCCTGAGGTCAAACGGGCCTGTTCAAACGCAGAAGCCAGATTCTTTCGAAGTCTATCCACGTAGTTTCTATGGGAAGCTACTGACGTCTGGTCTAGAGATAACCCAAATGCCAAATCAACCGGCAGTCGAGCCTCCCTTCCGAACATAAGACGGTACGGTGAGTATCCAGTTGCATCGCTCTCCGTACTGTTATACGCATGCACCAGAGTAGCTATGTGACGACTCCAACTCTGCTTCTCCACATTCGACAAGGTCCCCAGCATGTTTAGCAGTGTGCGATTAAACCTTTCAGGTTGAGCATCACCTTGAGGGTGATACGGTGTAGTTCGGGTCTTTTGGATTCCCAACAGCTCTAACAATTGCCCCACCAGTCTGCTTTCAAAGTCTCTACCCTGATCAGAGTGTATCCTCCTTGGCAGTCCGTAATGAACAAAGAACTTTTCCATCAACACCTTGGCCACTGTCGGAGCGCGTTGATCTTTTGTGGAAAAAGCTTGGGCGTAACGAGTGAAATGATCAGTCACTATTAGAATGTTCCCTTGCCCACTAGCATCCGGCTCTAAGCACAAGAAGTCAATGCACACCAAATCCATGGGTCCCTGGCTCTGCAGATGGCTCATTGGAGCAGTTCGGGTTGGTAGAGTCTTTCTCTGAATACACCTCAGACAGGAATGACAATAACTTTCCACTTCAGCTCTCATGCAAGGCCAATAGAACCTATCTCGCACCAGCTTAAAAGTTCTCTCAGCACCCAAATGTCCATGCTCATCATGTAGTGATCGCAGCACACTCTCCCTATGTTTAGTGGGAAGGAATAACTGTTGAATCTCTTCAGCGTTAGTTGAAGGGCCCCTTCGGTAGACCACCCCATCCAACATCTTTAACCGCTCCCACTCTTTGTAGACCAACCTGGCTCCACTCGGGGAGTTGGTTAACAAAATCTCTCGCTGGTTTGCAGTCAGGGCCTTTATGGTCAAGGCAATTAAAGGGTCTCTGGCCTGATCCGCTTTCAGGTCCTGTCTCGAAAAGGTAGGTAAACTTTCATCCCTTAACTGCGTAGGGTTACAGTAAAACTCAGGAACAGCTGCAGCCATGACTCCTATGGCCTCCGCTTCAATCCCTCCTTTGACCCGGCGCTCTGTTCCTTGACACAAAGCTTGCACCCCGTCTGGAGTCAACTGAGTCCATTCTGTAGTGTAGGGTCTTCTCGATAACGCATCAGCATCTCGATTATTCACCCCAGGGCGGTACTTCAGGCTGAACCGGAACCCTGACAGAGCGGCCAACCACCGATGTCCCGTTGCGTCCAGTTTTGCAGTAGTAAGGATGTAGGTAAGAGGATTGTTATCCGTCTTGATCACAAACTCGGCTCCATACAGATAGTCTTTTAACTTGTCTACCACTGCCCACTTTAAGGCTAAGAACTCCAACTTGTGAGTAGGGTAGTTCTTCTCTGAAGGCGTAAGGCTCCGGCTCACGTACGCTACAGGCCTCAGCAATCCACCATACTCCTGATACAGGACTCCTCCCAGACCTTCTCGGCTGGCATCCACATGTAGCTCATACGGCTTGTGAGGGTCCGCATAGGCCAAAACAGGAGCTCGGGTTAGACTCTCCTTCAGCTTCACGAAAGCTCCTTCACATTGACTGGTCCATTCACCTTGTATAGACTCTCGAGCTTTCCTTGGCCCTGGAGCTGACGGGTTTTGGTCAGAGACCTTGCAGCCTTCTTCTGTGGTTTCCTTCTGCAGGAGTTTGTTCAGTGGTTGAGCTATTTTCGCGAATCCTCCCACAAATCTTCGATAGTATGAACAGAATCCCAAGAAAGATCTAAGTTCAGTGACGTTTCGGGGTCTAGGCCAAGAAGCTACGGCCTCCAACTTCCGAGGGTCTGTCGAAACACCTTCTGCTGAGACCACATGTCCTAGATACGTAACAGACGGCAGACAGAATTGGCATTTCTCCAGAGACAGTTTCAGCCCCTCTTCGTGGAGCCTCTTCAAGACCTTCTCCAGACGTTGCTCATGTTCTTCCAGAGTCTTCCCAAACACGATTATGTCATCCAGGTACACTAATACTTCGATTAGATTCATATCCCCGACTGTCTTCTCCATCAACCGTTGGAACGTGGCTGGAGCCCCCGTAAGGCCTTGAGGCATTCGGTTGAATTCAAAGAACCCCAGTGGACAGATGAACGCAGTTTTCTCCTTGTCTTCAGGATGCATGGGTATCTGGTGATACCCGCTTCGCAGGTCTAGTACACTAAACCACTTTGCTCCAGACAAACACTGTAGGGCATCTTCTATCCGAGGAGTGGCATATTGATCGGGGATGGTTCTCCGGTTCAACGTGCGGTAGTCTATGCATAGGCGGACAGAACCATTTTTCTTCCGGACCAACACTATGGGAGATGCGTATGGACTCCTGGACTCTTGAATCACCTTGGTTCTTTGCAACTCATTCAGCTGCTCTCGCAGATCATCTAAGTCTCCTAGCGGAACTCGCCTTGATCTTTCACGAAACGGCTTGTCTTCTTGTAACCGAATGCGGTGCTCAGTACTCTTAGCTAGGCCCACATCGAACTCATCTTTCGAGAACAATTCCTTCCACTTTAGGACTTGAGACTGAAAGCGTTTCTTCCACTCAGGTGAAATGGGAGCGTCCTTGGGGTAGAATCTTTCATCCGGAATCTCTTTATCCACTCCCCCTCCTAAATTGGTAGAGAGGGGTGTAGCAGACTCTACTTGCCCGATAGGCATTCGTGCTTTAAGGACTACTGGAGAATCCGTCACATTGCACACGCTGACCGAGACTCTTCCTTGTGTTCTCTTCAGAGCTTTGGTGGAGATTATTTCAGGAATTACTTCGACTCCGGTTTCACTCCCATGATTAAAATCGGTTCCCAGCACCACGTAGGGACCTGGTTGCGATCCGTTCAACTTGACTGAAGCCCGGAAGCTCGCTACTTCTCCTGCTTGCAGAACCTTCTCCGTTCCCCCCAGTCTCCACAGGCGCCCTACCTCGGCAGGTGCCTTTCGTTCTTCGACCATCCTCTGATAGACCGGACGTAACATTGGGTGTACTCCTTGAGTCGAACCTTCTTCCAATACAATAGGTGTCAGGAGACGCCGCACTAGGTCAGTATTCGTCCCCACTATCAGGGAGCTTCTGTTCGCACCCGAGGGTCGAGGACACACAATGGCCAATGCATCACAACCCCCAGACTGCCCGATGACTTCAGATCCGATCTCCAACTTCACTTGCAGGTACCCATCATAAGGGAGTTTCTCAGTGCCGATACCCCATATTTCCAAATCCTTCAATTCCTGCAGAGGAATGTGCTTTAAGTGTTTCTCATAGAAGTCTTTGTAGATCAATGTCACTTGAGCCCCTGAATCTAACAGGGCTTTAGTGTAGACTCCCTCCACTTGGATCGGCACAATAGGAGAAGGACCTATCAGTTGGTCAGGAAACTTGGTGGCGGTATCCGGACGCTTAGACCCAGTTTGCTGTACCCTGGCCTTTTTCTTGGCCCGTGTAGGTTTTGGATGTGCATTGCTTCCCCATGACGTAGACCCGGATGCTAAGGGAGTGACTCTTTCAGTCCTGGCAGGCTCAGCAGTTGGCTCGGCTTTCGGCCCTCTCGCCCTCTTAGTCTTGGCTTGGTTTTTGGAGCGGGGTTCAACCTTCGGGCACCTAGGTTGCTCCTTCACTTGTGCCCTCTGGCGTTTCCCGCCGGTGAGGTAGATAACAGTCCTTCTAGGGCTTTCAACAGTCCCTCGACTCTATCCTTCTCAGGCTTTCGGTCTTTGCACTGTGCGCGGAAATGGCCCATTTCTCCACAACCGAAACATCTCTTCTTAGAGAGTGGAGACGTAGTTGATTGTTGAGATTTGGTTAAAGGACTTGGACCAGACGCCACAGCAACTTCCGTCGTCTGCATACCTGTGAGGAATTTCTGCATTTCTGCCTGCATTTCGGTCACCTTCATCAACACTCGGCACAGTTCCGCGTGCGCTTGTTGCAATTCAGCTTGAGCTTCCTGTACTTTCTTGACGGTTTTGGACAATTCACCACGTTCAGGGAGGTTCGATTCTTTGGCAGCCCTCTCTGTAGATTTAAAAACGACTAGGTGTTCTTGTTCGTCCTCGTCAGATCCATAAGTATCTAGAGAGTCGCTTTCAGGCTGCAGACCATCGTTATGTCTCACAGGTTGTGCATAAGCTCTTTCCCCCCGCCTGAAGGATTTCTCTTCCAGTAAAGCCTCTTCCTCTCGTACAACTCGGATCAGTTCCAGGTACTTCAGCTCTTGGTTACCTGCTCTGCTTCTCAGCTGCATCATTACTGGATCTAGAGGCTGAGAGCCCCTCAGGATCTGTTTTATTCGGATCTTATCTACTTCGGCCGGTTCGGCCCCTTTCTTCAGGAGTATCTGGTGTAGAATCTTATCTAGGCGCCTCATGTACTCGGTCATCCTTTCACCTCTTCTCTGATAGGTGTGTTCGTACTGATATACCAGTTCGGCCGCCTTTTCGGTTCGCCCAAAAACTTCTTCAAGAACGTTCAAGTAATCTAAAGCAGTACAATCTTTTCTACTCAGTTTCAGGTTTCTCACCGCTTCCGACGCAGGTCCCTTTAAGCTCTCGGTGATCCTTTGCTTTTTCTGGGCCTCAGGGACATCCCACTCATCCAGAGCCTGCATCGCCTGTTCCACCCATTCTTCAAAGGTTTCTTCTCCCGCCGGAGTTGGTACGTTTCCTGTAAAATTTCTCAACCGTCGATAACCGAAGTTAGTGTGAGGAGGGCTTGTTTTCTGACATTTGGCCAGTAGATCTCCAATAGCCACGATAAATTCAGGCCCGATCATGGCCAGCGGACTAGGCGCGGGATCACTTGCGGATTCGCCACGTGGCGCACTTGGCTGAATTAGTTGGACTTCCACCTCATCGGCCAGTTTCACGCTCGCGCCCTGAAAACATGATGGAACGCCCTTTCTCCACTCGAGAAGAACATACGTGTGAGAGGTATCTGGGATTTTTTAATGTCCAGTATTAACCCCCGATGATCTGGTGCTAACGTGGCCACGGCCTGGCGAATCTGATCTTCAGCCCAAGTGTCTGCGGGAATATCCATGACTATACAACATTCTAACTGACTACTGTGCTCCCCACACCATTCGGCAACAGTGTCTGGATCCATATTTAACCCTTTAGATGCGGTTTTTCCAGAGACTGGATCCCGGACGAGCCCCCACGTGTAGCGCTCACTCCCGGAGGAGCTGCTGAAAATGAACCACGGGTCAGTCTCCCCGCACTAGGGAATAAATATACTCCAACACCGCTGTGGGTTTTTATAATTTAAATAGTTTACTAAAATGTTAAACAGACGTTGAGACACGGTATTCACAGGTATTATTACAGTACTTTCGTATTGCGGTAAAAAAAACACGTAGCGGGAAAAACGAAACACGAGGCTTCGTATTTCGATAAACGCGCAGCGGAAAAGAGAAAATATATTCGGAACGTATCTTCAACCCCTGTTCCGATTCGTAACAGAATGAGTCCTGCACCGGTTAAGTCCTGGAATGTAAAGGGTGTGTATGTGTGTGTATATGGTACCCGGGTACTGTTCAACTGGCCAGTGAATTTACTTAAGGAATGTCTTCGACTAGTCAAGTTGGGGCCCTGTGGACTTTAAAGAGAAAACAGCAGCGTGTTCCTTATTTACAGACGGCCTTGGAGGCCTCTCACCCATCCACCGATTGCTTTAAGCTCCGCTGACCCAGGACGTCTCTCCGCTCGATATTGACTGGGGATACTTTCGGCCGGATCCGTTGTCTGACTCTCCGTAGCTTGTCTACGACTTGTCCCGCTCACCGCCTGCTTTCTGTATCCGATCAACTCGCGGCAACTCCTCACTCCAGGTCTTCGGTTCCTTAATCTGCAGCAAATCTCGGGAACTTGGAGGTCTCCTTCTCTTAAGGCTGGATGACCCGGTGTAAGGAACTGACAGGTCTCACTCGCGCTCTGGCCTAGGCCCTCTAGCGATATCTTGCACTGCGTCTGCTCTCCCTCGTTCCCTGGCGCGCTCTGGCGCGTTCTCCACGAGGCTCAGGATGTCAAGCGTCTGTGTCCCACCCACTTCCTGTCTGTTAGCAAAGCACGCCGGGAAATGTAGTCCCAATGTCCAGTGTCTCTGATCGCGATTGTCTCCATCTTGTGGCCAAAAATAGGTACTGCCACAGCAAGATTTTAACACAGCGCTACAAGATCCACAAAGGTTCAAATGACCTGAGAAAATACTCAAGTTAAGCAGCCACTCAGCTAAAGATTATTGGTGTGATGACCGTTCAAATAGCGGCTAGATTAACCCAGAAATATATTCTTCAAGGTTTACTTAACCTGCAGACGCGTAACAAGTTTGTCTGTTTTACCACTGAAGAAGCGCTGTAAAGCGCGAAACGCGTCTGGTTCCTGTCCTTTTTATCACTGATATTTCATATTATTGGAATAAATGTTTTATTATTTTCACTTGCCGATTA
Source organism: Leptobrachium leishanense (assembly GCA_009667805.1). Taxonomy (NCBI): domain Eukaryota; kingdom Metazoa; phylum Chordata; class Amphibia; order Anura; family Megophryidae; genus Leptobrachium; species Leptobrachium leishanense. The sequence continues at coordinate 61,649 of RXON01003375.1, forward strand.
CATTGATGACTCTAAACTGAGATGGCTTTTTAAGGGCTGTGCCACTTCTTACAACCCTATGCGAGTTTTCCCCGAGCCAGGCTCGGCTCTGAACAGGGTAAGTTTTAGGGATGTGCGTTTCGGGTTTCTGAATTTTCACGAAATTTCACAATTCGTGTTTTCGGATGCGGCCGAATTTCCGAAAATTTTTAGATCCGAAAATGTCCGAACCGAAAAGTTTTCCGAGCCGAAACGAAATATTTTCGAATGGACTTGAAATGTGTCAAATCGAAATTTATTTTCGCTCTATTCATGATTTCGGTTCCATTCGTGATTTCGGTTCCATTTCGGTAATTCTGGACATCGTATATTTAACTCTATTACCGGTTATATCACTTGTTTTTTTTGTTTCCAATGATCCGATAATTTGATCGATACGAAAATTCGTAATCTGGCCGGATCCGATTCGTTCGCGGGTCGTGCATGCGCGCGCGCGCGGATGTCGTAACTTTATTGAGTCATTTTTGTAGACAATTGCCAAAAAATATAGAAATTCTTTAAAATGGTTGAAGGAGGAGACCGAGAGTCCCATTCGGACACCTCCTCATCTGATTCCACCCCAGAGACACCCAGGAAGAAGCGGGCCAGTAATATGGCGTTTGAGGAGATGTTGGAGCTGGTCCGCATCTTCGATCTTAAAGATTATGATTGCTGTAAGGGACCTTACGGCAGAAAGAAAACTTCACGAAAGAATCGTATCCTCGATAAGCTACGCACCACCATCCTGGAGCTGTTTGGAAAGGACCGGACGAAGGACCAGCTCCGCAAACGCTGGTCCGATCTGAAAACGCGTGAGCAGGAGCAGCTGAGGCGCATCCGTCGCGTCATAGCGAAACGTAAGTGTCATGTTATATTGTAAAGCGCTGCGCAAACTGTTGGCGCTATATAAATCCTGTATAATAATAATAATGTGCTTGCATGTGCTAATGTGCACAGAAATACGTTAATTTATCTAGTCCTTTTTTCATGCAATGTGATTGTGTATAGCTTTGCATTTTCACGACTCATCGTACATGCATTTTTGCCATAGCTCTTCCTTTTTGTGATTTTACGTATTCGTGAAAATTGTGACATTTGATGTATGTAGATGAAGTTACAATGCTGGATTTCTTTTGGCACTGTGTGTATAGTCTGTAGTGTGCTGGGGGGGGAGGTTGTTGTGATTGAGTGATGCATACGAGATGACCCTCAGCTTGCCTAATATTGGCTCCCACCTGCGCATCAATAAAAATCTCTGCATCTCTGCTAAGTGGTAGGATGTGACATGTAGTTCTTCTGAAAGTGCATCCAAACAGAGCCGCCTTCAATACGTCCTCAGCAGCTGCTGAATTGTTGCAGCGCAGCAATTCCGTTTGCTGCAGCAGTGTCATTATTGAACGCTTTAGATGCAAATTTCAAAACAAAATGGCGGATTTCTGTTGTTTCTGCAATATCCAGTTTTATTATTAGCAGAAACTGAAAGTGAAACGGAGGCTGAGGCCTTCTATAAAATAACTAAAAGCAGTCGCACAATGCGTTTTGTACGCACACAACACAAATAATAGTTTTTATTGAATAAATGTAATGTTTACTTCTGAAAAAAATATATAAATGAACGGTAATATATGTCTATGTGCAGAGGAAATAAATAAATATTTTGTGACTTTAGACCTATGAGATGGGAGTAGTGGTGGGTCAAGCTGGTAGTGGGGTAGTGGAGGGGTGTCGCAATACTTTCGGCAATATAGTGTATAGATATACCATTTTTTCCAGTCTGCATTATTTACGTGTTATTTTTTGGATTTGGCAGAAGACAGGAAGAAGGCAGCAGCATCTGCCCCGGCGGGGACCAGTGCCCCAGTGGAGGAGGAGGAGGAGCCACGGGCGACCACCAGCGCTGGTATATACTGTTTTATTTTGCAAAGACTTTTGGTCAAAAACAGAAACATATTTTGTTTACTGTATTTTAATTAAATTTTTTTATGTATAGCACAAGAGGAGCAGGAGGAGGAAGAGGAGGAGCAGGAGGAGGAGCAGGAGGAGGCCGCCAGCACTGGTATTTATTATTATTATTATTATTCTTTATTTATAAAGCGCCAGCATATTCCGCAGCGCTGTACAATAAGCACAGTATAGACAGGGTTACAATACATTGAACAACATTTGACAAACAGTACAGGAGGAGATGAGGGCCCTATTCCCGTAGGAACTCACAATCTGGGAGGGTTGGGGTTGGAAACAGGAGGAGAGGACTGTAAGGTGAGAGTGATTGATGGTTGCGTCAGTGAGTTGGGTGGTAGGCTTCCCTAAATAGGAACGTTTTAAGGGAACGTTTGAAGGAAGAGAAGTTAGGGGAAAGTCTGACAGTACGAGGGAGAGCGTTCCAGAGAGTGGGGGCTGCGCGTGAGAAACCCTGCAGTCTATCATGGGAAGAGGTGATGCGGGGAGAAGCTAGGCGCAGGTCACTGTTTGACCTTAGGGAGCGGGCTGGGGTGTATTTGGTGATTAGTGAGGACAGGTAGTGGGGCGCTGAGTTAGTGAGGGTTTTGTAGGTAAGGATTTTGAACTTAATTCTGCAGTGGATGGGGAGCCAGTGAAGGGACTCGCAGAGGGGAGCGGCAGAGACAGAGCGGCGGGTGAGGTGGATGGGGAGCCAGTGAAGGGACTCGCAGAGGGGAGCGGCAGAGGCAGAGCGGCGGGTGAGGTGAATTAGCCTGGCGGAGGCGTTCAGGATGGATTGTAGGGGGGAGAGGTGGGAGAGAGGGAGGCCAGCTAAAAGATTATTTACAATAGTCAAATCGGGAGATTACCAGGGCGTGTATGAGTTGTTTTGTGTTGACAGCGGGAAGAAATGGCCGAATTCTGGAAATATTACGCAGTTGGTATCGGCAGGAGGAGGAAAGAGACTGGATGTGGGGGATGAAGGAAAGAGCAGAGTCAAATGTAACTCCAAGACAGCGAACTTGGTTTGATGGGGAGATGGTGATATATAGTATATACTACTGTTATATTTTTTCAAGACTTTCAGTCAAAAATAGAAACCTGCTTTACTTACTGTATTTTCCTTCTTTCATTTATTGGATATATAGAAGGAGAAGCCAGACGCCGACGGGAGGCGATCGGCGAGCTACGCCTGGCAGTTACCTCCATCGACGCCATACAGGAACTGCTCCAGGAACTGCGGGAGCACATAAACAATGCCGCAGACATCCTGGAGCAGCAGTGAGACCAGTGGCAGCCTCCTCCCGAATGTCACCGGAATGTGCCTCAGCTGCTCCTGCTCGCGTGCCTTGAGGTCGGACCAGCGTTTTCGGAGATGGTCCTTCGTCCGGTCCTTCCCGAACAGCTCCAGGATGGTGGTGCGTAGCTTGTCAAGGATACGATCCTTGCGGGTGTTATTCTTCCTGCCGTAAGGGCCCTTACAGCAATCATAATCTTTGTAATCCAAGATGTGGACCAGCTCCAACATCTCCTCAAATGCCAGTAACTGTTGGGCAGTTTGCCATCCTTGGCATGTTCCCTTCCCTTCCCCATGTTGTAAATAAATTTTCTATTTTTTCTATATTTTCCTGTTTGTGTGCGTTGCTTTTCCTTACTTAATAAGTTAATATGTATTGCTTGGTTTCCACACTGTTAAAATTATATGTACATAAATGTATTGACATTTCTATGGACCCTTTGTCATAAATTTGTCACCATATTTGTGGCCATGAATGTGACTGTGCACATTCTACACTTCCTGCCTGGCCAAAAAATGTCACACACTAACACAACCTTGTTGTACTGCCTTGAGATTTGATTACCGACGTGGCCTGGTTTTGTTAAGCTTAGGCGATGTCACAACAACACGGATTTTTGTCCACAGTCACATTCATTGTATAACCAACAATTTATCAAAAAATATTGATGGCAGCACTAGGCTTGTGCACCGATTTTTTTTTCGGTTCGATTCGGTTCAATTTTTCGGATTTTTAAACTTTTCGATTCGGCTCGTTTCGACCGATTTCTGTTTCGATTCGGTTCGGCTCGATTCGTTTTTCGTGTACTGTTTTTTTTCAGAATATCGACCATTTTTCGTATTTTCGTGTCACTTAGCTCGTTTTTTTGTATCGACTTTTCGTGATTTCGGAAATTTTCGTTTTTCGGAATTGTACATGTTTTCGGAATTTCGACCATTTTTCGTATTTTCGTATCACTTAGCTCGTTTTTTGTATCGAATTTTCGTAAGTTCGGAAATTTTCGTTTTTCGGAAAGTCTGTTCTCCTCGTTTCAAAGCAATAAATTTCGATTTGACACATTTCAAGTCCATTCGAAAATTCCGAAAATATTTCGTTTCGGCTCGGAAAACTTTTCGGATCTGCCATTTTCGGATCTAAAAATTTTCGGAAATTCGGCCGCATCCGAAAACACGAATTGGGAAATTTCGTGAAAATTCCGAAATTCCGAAACCCGAAACGCACATCCCTAGGCAGCACTGCGTGAAGTCTTCTCCGACACAACCCAAAGATCCTCAGTGCGGCTCAGGTCTAGTTTATTTGTCCCTGTTTGCAGCTTCACGCAACACCTCCTCCAGGGGTCAAGTCCTGGGAAAAAAAGTGAGGGAACTCACCCACGAATTCCACAACCCCTATTACCTGAAGAAAAAATATATATAATCACGAGTATAGCCTGACGAGCCGGTGATACCATTTTTATTGGGTTAACTTTACATTTAAAAGACAAGCTTTCAAGAGTGTAAACTGGAAACTATACTGATCAGTGAAAGGTATCACTACGTACAGGTATACTCGCGATTTTGGCAACTGGACTAACGCGTTTATATATAATCTATATATATATCCAGGCACAGACCCCCCAAAATTATATACACAGCACTGGACCCCCAGAATAATATACGCGGCACTGGTTATATGGATATATTTTCCCAGTTCACATGGATATAATTGCCCCAGCTCTCATGGATAATGCCCCCAGCTCTCATGGATAATGCCCCCAGCTCTCATGGATATATGCCCCAGGTCTCATGGATATATGCCCCAGCTCTCATGGATAATGCCCCCAGGTCTCATGGATATTGCCCCAGGTCTCATGGATAATGCCCCCAGGTCTCATGGATATATGCCCCAGGTCTCATGGATATTGCCCCCAGGTCTCATGGATAATGCCCCTAGGTCTCATGGATATTGCCCCAGGTCTCATGGATATTGCCCCAGGTCTCATGGATAATGCCCCAGGTCTCATGGATATATGCCCCAGGTCTCATGGATATTGCCCCCAGGTCTCATGGATAATGGCCCCAGGTCTCATGGATAATGCCCCCAGGTCTCATGGATAATGCCCCAGGTCTCATGGATATATGCCCCAGCTCTCATGGATATATGCACCAGCTCTCATGGATAATGCCCCCAGGTCTCATGGATATTGCCCCCAGGTCTCATGGATAGTGCCCCCAGCTCACCTCTCTGCGACCGGCGGCCACGTGCTTCCTGTTAGAACGGCCGCTGACAGGAAGTGCAGCCGCTCGCCTGGGATCGATGAAACAGCCAGGCGAGCGGCTCCACTTCCTGTCAGCGGGCCGTTCTAACAGGAAGCACGCGGCCGCCGGCAATGTGCGGCGGCCGCCTGCTCCAGCCTTTCGGGCTCGGGCCACAGCGGGAACGCTGCGTTCCCGCAGCGTTCCCGCTGTGGGAGAAGTGCGGGAACGCCGTTCCCGCGCGTTCCCACTCGACTCGAGCCCTGACCTCCTCCCAGCTATGAGCTCACTCTCTCCCACTGCTGCCCGCTAAGGCGCTGCCCGCCAACATGGTCATGTCTTTGCAGGAAGACAACAGCGTGGGGGAACGGCAGCTGCCGACAGTCCCAAGACCTCGTCACAATGACGTCAGTTCTGGAGTTAACCCCTAACTGCGACCAATGGTGGAGATAGGGGGTTCATTGGAACCCCCTATCTCCCGATCCGCGGCAGCTATCGGTTGGTTAATGTTTGGTATCTTTGGATCGACCAGAGCATGGCCTTTCCAACAATACCAAACATGACAATGTTAAAAAAAAAAAAAATTATATTTTATTTTTTTATAAACAGGTTTTTTGTTTTGTTTTGTTAATGCAGCAATATTGTTCCCATTTCAATTATAATGTGAACAATGATGCTGCACTAAGGATTTTTGTATGGGGTGCGTTTGTTAAAAATAGTGTAATTTTCACCCAAAAAAATAACAAGTCCCCTTTTCAATTTTTTTTAACAAACACAACTCATAAAACATAACCGCAAACACTCGCATGTTAAAATGTGAAAAAAACACTTTACACCTTGTAAAACAAACATTGAAAATTCAAATTTTATTGCATTTTTTGTTATAATATACAGACAGGACATGACGCATACATATGATAATGATATATTATGAATCGTCTGCCGGAAAGAAAGATATAGTCTGGGTCATATTATAAAATAAGGCTTCAAAAAAACACGTTTAAACAAGAGGAGCGAAACTGTTAAAAATTAGCTCAGCAGCAGACCGCAGCACCGCACACAGGCGTGAAGGGAAGCCGTGAAATCACTCAGCAGCGAAAGGGTTCATTTTTTTTTTTTCTGTTTTAAATCTTTTTTTTTTCGTTTCAGATCATTTTGATCAACTATTTTTCCGTTTTAAAACCTTTTTGTTCTGGTTTTTATTTTTAAAGTCAGACCATTCGGGTCAGTTTAGCGTTTTTTAAATCGTTTTGTTCATTTTTTTTTTGTTCCTTGGCTTTCATTCCATTTTTTAATGTGATTAAATAAAGTTGTGAAATGTATATTCATAAAGAAAAAAAGGATCTTTATTTAATAAAAAAACAACACGATAGAATCGCCAGAATTATCGTATCGACAGAATGAATTATCGGATCCGAAAAACAAACCAAAAATTTATTATAAAAAAATATATAAAGTATAAAAAAGTAAACCATAGTAGTTTACATCAAAACGAATCGAGTTAGACAATTTGAAATGAGGAGAACAGACGTTCCGAAAAAACGAAAATTTCCGAAATCATGAAAAGTCGATACAAAAAACGAGCAAAGTGACACGAAAATATGAAAAATTGTCGAGGAGAACAGACGGTTTGAAAAACGAAAAGTCCCGAAATCACGAAAAGTCGATACAAAAAACGAGCTAAGTGACACGAAAATACGAAAAATGGTCGATATTCCGAAAAAATTATGTACACGAAAAACTAATCGAGCCGAACCGAATCGAAACAGAAATCGGTCGAAACGAGCCGAATAGAAAAGTTTGGAAATCCGAAAAATCGAATCGAATCAAAAAAAAAATCGGTGCACAAGCCTATTATACAGCTTATATCTCATACTGTGCTGTATATAGGGGGGGGGGTGAGACCCTCCTGTGACAGGGAATAGTTTATTATACAGCTTATATCTCATACTGTGCTGTATATGGGGGGGGGGTGAGACCCTCCTGTGACAGGGAATAGTTTATTATACGGCTTATATCTCATACTGTGCTGTATATAGGGGG